>CASBPP010000007.1:102500-112500 GCA_949126865.1 Montipora capitata | reverse complement strand
TCATAGTAAATTCTCACTACAATTAACTGGATACTTCTCTACACTTATCTGAGCACAGGCAAAGTACTGTCCTTCTCTTCGACGAAATCTCCTGAAGACTTCTTTCACAGTCGAGTCACGTCTCTGGGGATGAGACTGTCATCTCGTGAGAAACAAGGCGAGTCTGGTAACTTAGGTGTGAGTACTGGTCATGTCGAAGGATAAAAAAAACGCTAAATAGGGAGAAACACTGTTTTCAAAAAAAACCACAATTCTTTGAATGTTTGGTATGTTTAGAACATGACCAGCGGCATGACGTCACCAAAAATCATATACGCGCACGGAATATGCGCAGAAGCTTTCCAATCTCGTCCCCAGATTACCCAGGCCGTTTCTGGAAATCCCGATAACGATAGCATTTCGGCCCGAAAAGCTATTTGTGAACCTACAATCCACTTGTTTTGAAAAGCTTGTCTTTTAGTATGTTTTCACGCTAACAAAAAGAAACACCCGAAAGTTTCGATACTTCCAAGAAAAGGGGCCCCTGGCTAATCCTGAAACTCGTGGGCGCATTTCGGGTGACATAGAACGCTTTGTATCTTCAACAAACATATTATACGAAAAAGGCTTCAAGTCATTTATTTCGGAAGGTCCTGAAAACTACCTCTTGGCATTTATACCTTTCTACCAGTTGTATATGCAAATAAAATTAAAGTTATAACGGGTCGAGGACGAAAATCGTTTATCGATTTTGAAAGTCGGCCTCGACCGTAGATTTGGAACGGCTGAGCGTTCTCCCCGACCTTGAAAAAAAAATACTCTGGCACCCAGGGTACTTGAAAACATGTTTAAAGATCAAATTTTCAAAACCAAATAAGGAGACCTCATTTTCTAAGACTTTGTTTTTGCGGCTGAAAAGTTATAGGGGCTATAAAGAAACTGAGGCCCCTAGCCCTATAGAACTAATTCTGGGTTAATGGAATTAATTTACCGATAAAATAAAAAAAAAAAAATGGTCAAGATTCTTGGCTTTTAACTTTCAACCTCGTTCCCAGGGTATCTCTTCTTTGCCTCTTTTATCGTTGAAAGAAAAACGACAAAGGATACAAAGAAGATAGACCCTGGGTACATCAACTCTATTGAGGCATTCGCATGGGTTTTGGGGAAGAAGTGAAAATGGCTAATTTGAATCAGGGGAACAAGGAAACAAGGCAACAAGGCAACAAGGACAAAATATCTTAGAGAACAAGGGAAATAAATCATGTTAGGGATCAAGAAGCTAAGAACAAGTTTGGAATTAATTTCGGCAACAAAGGAACACAAACATACATCAGTATAAATAACACGCTTAACGCACACGGCGGAAAGGAACATAGAGAACAAACTTCGCATTATTATGTATGTAGCAACATACATCATCAGAAGTGAGGGTTAAACGATCTACATCAATTTAAAAAGCTAAAAGATAAAAGAGAAGCACTGGTAACTAGCTTATAGTAGAAATTACAATCATAGCTTTATATTATAATATGGCAGTCAGTAGAGAAACAGTTTCACATTACCAACGTTTACACTGAATGTTGGATTTAAGTTCTGAATCAATAATGTTCTTTTAAATTTTACATTGAAGGCCAGACCTTCCATTCGCCAAAATCTCAAAATTGTCCCATTTGATGTTGTCACCGGTGGAAATGACATGATCTGCAACAGCGGAGCTGTGACCAGCTGTCGGGAGAGCCTTGTAAGGGACGGACCATTAGAAAAGTTATGGGGGGCGGGCGAAGTACAAAAAAAAAATTCATGCAAGGGCAAATTAAGTGAAAAACAATTCATGCATGCAGAGTAGACCAGGAAAGAAATTCCTGCATTGGCCTTTCCTACATTTTGCACAAATCTAAAGAAGGCAGGCAGGAAAGAATACTGTGTGCAAAACATCGGCCCTTTGAATAAACTTGCTGCTGAATTTTGGCCTTGTAAATAATCATACCTGATACAAAAAAATATATCTGAGGCTTGTAAACTTATAATAAAATTTAATCGCTGGCAATTTGAGATATGATTATTAAATAACTTTAAATAAATTTAATTATACTTTTCTATGTATTATAAAAACTCAACATCTTATAAGGTTATCATTTCCTTACTTTGTGTGATATATCTAATATCTGGAACAAAACATTTCTTTTAAATACCATAGATAACAATAATGAGAGTACTCCCCACAAATCGAAGGAAACACCCAGAATACATATTATTTCTTGGTACTTCTAACAAGCAACAGGTAAATAAAAATAAAAATAATAAAAAAATCTTAGATTTTGTTTTTGCAGTTGTTACTGGTCCTTTTAGATAAATGAAACTAACTCAAAGATACATGTTCTTTTCAGATAAGCAGCCTAAAGACTTTTAACATTTGGTCAAATTTATCTATTTTTACCATACATTTTTAGACAATTTCCATTCTGGTTCTTGATAATAACAATATCATCAAGTGTTAAAAAGGGTTGACAGCCCTACACGACTCCCTTGTTCGTGGTCTGGTTTCTGTTGCCTTTGTCATAATTTTGCTCTCTTGATCAGTACATATTTGAATGGACGCCTCTTTTAGGCGGTTCCTGTAGGATTCATTTAGCAATGGTTTTTGCCCTATGAGGCTTTACATTTGAATCTCTATACTGCCGTGTGATACGTTTTCTTCCAAGAAAATATGTGGTCTCGAAAGTAATGTTTTTAGTTTCTTGGTGTTGCTTTTCTCAGCAGTAATGTGAATGTGACCTTATGGCGTCTCGCTTTTGCGCCAATTTAATTCTAGGCTCGACCGATACATTCATCGGCGGTAGAAGAGAGTGATCTTCTGTTCTTAAATGTTTGACCCGGGCCCGGGTTCATTTTGTTTTTGAACCCCCGTTACATTGTGCCCTGGTGAAAAAGTGTTGACGGGCCTGCGCGACTCCTGCTGTTCGCAAACGATTCTAAAATCTGTGCCTTCAAACTTTAGCTCTGACTAAAATGTCTTTTAACGACTTTCCTTTGCGATATGATAGTATAAGGTGCCATTTCCCCATTAATATATTCTTGAGGTTAGGTAAGGCCGGGTGATATTGTGTAACAAAAGGCAATATTTTCTTTTTTGTGCTGTTGTCTTTGTATTCAAGTGACCTCTCTCTATCCGTGAAGTTAACTTCAGATAGGATTTTTTTTGAAAATTTATTTGGGTATCCCCTATTCTTTAGACGTGTTTTGAAACTCTGCATGTTATTATTAAACGTCGCGACTGACGAATTTGTTCTTGGGAGGCGTAACGCTTCTCCTTTTATGAATCCTTTCTTAACGCCTGGTGGATGGCACGAATAAAAATTCGTGTATTGAAAGGTCTCTGTCCGTTTGTAATGTGTTCGCACATCAAGGGTGGATTCTCTATTGAATCTCGCGCCTTTGTACACTTTTGTGTCCAAGAATGTAATTTCTGAGTCTGATATTTCAGCCGTAAATTTGATTGTTTCGTGGTAGTTGTTTGCCCTTTGCACAAAATTTTCTATAGTGTCTTCGGTTGTGTGCCACACACAGAAGACATCATCAATGTATCTCTTCCAAACTAGCGGTTTAATTTTGCTCTTGCTGATAGTGCCTTTTTCTATTTTTGCCATGAAAACATTAGCAAAAGCCACGGCCATTTTGGTTCCCAGTGCCGTTCCGTGGGTTTGCAAATAATGTCGCCCTTTGAATTGGAACGAATTCTCTTTAAGTATCAGGCAAAGCATTTGCCTCAAGAACTTAGTAGGGATTGGTAAATGGCTTTAAAAGAAGTCTTCGTACGCTTTGCATACAGTAGTGATCCCTTCCTCTTGAGGTATATTTGTGTATAAGCTAGTTACGTCCATTGAGGCAAGGATTGCGTTCTTTGGCAGTTTCGTTTTCTCGATGAAGTTTATAAAGTCTGTTGAATCTTTCAGATAAGATTCTTGTTGTTGCGCTATCGGCTGTATGAGGCGGTCAACGAAGCTTGAAAGTCTTTCTGTAGGGCCGTCACACCCAGATATTATAGGTCTACCTACTAATGTAGGCTTGTGAGTCTTTGTTAGTGTATAGAATTCTGGAATTCTCGGGGGGTTTGGTGTTTGGGGGAGCCATTTCGCTGTCATTTCGTCAATGTGGCTTTCTGTGGCTTTATTTTCTCAGCTGTTTCGTCAGCCATCGGTTTATTGGTTAAGTGAACAACTGAATGATTTAATGTTTTTAGTTTAGTGTTACTTCAAGGAAAAAAAAAATATTCACAACATCTTGACAAAAAAAAAAAATTCATTCACTGGAAACATTAAAGAAAAAAATTCCTGTGGCCCCCCCTCCCCCCCAACATAACTTTTCTAATGGTCCTACCCTAATATGTTCCATCTTCTGTCACACAATCTCCGTTTGGTTTTTCCAATGAAAAAAGCGTCACAATCCCAACAACTAGCTTTGTAAATTATCCTAGATTATTGTGAACGACTAAAACGATCTTTGTAAGGAAACAGAGATTTAATCCGGTACGTATTCTGGAAAATTACCTTAAGATTGACAAAACCATAAAATTTTCTAACACAAGATTTCAGGCTTTAAGGAGCGAAGGTTTGCATTTGTCTTCTTCTATTCTCGGAAGCTATCCTTGGTTCTCTTCTCGCCTCAAGCACATGATGGTGATGATAATCGTGGCAGCCACACGATACGGCGCCATTTTGTCTCACACTGCGAGGTTACCGTTCCTATGCCTATTGTATTTAAATTTTCGCAGATGTGAACAGAACCATAATTGAATAAAATTAAATGGAGTATAATAGCCTGAATTATACTTCAGTTGATCATAATCAACGTTGAGTGTGAACACGGCCTAAATAAGGTAATACAATGACAACATTCTTCTTTGATACAGTGCTTACAGGTTCAGAAGATCTGTGTGAAAATTTCTTTCATACCTCATTGAGATTGTAGGAGATTATGCCATTTGGGTAACCATTCCGGAGTAACGTTTTCAGAAAGAGATGCCTGTAGTAAGGTAGTTGTGGAGTAACTTAAAAATCTGACTAGTTCCATGCAGTCGTTGTTGATGGAAAAGAGTTGGAAGTCGTTAGCACCGCCAAATTACTGGGGCTTACTATGAGCTCCCAATTAACTTGGAAAGCGCACAAAGAGGAAATAGTCAAGACGATGTACTTCTCGGTGCTCGCCTGGCCAAATTTAAAGTTATGGAGAGGCTATTGCGGAGGCCCGCATTCACGCTCTAAGTTTTTATGGCGAGGAAATACTTCGCACTGTTTTAAAATCATTAATTAGAAAGACAGCAAGCTAAATAAGCTGCAGCCTGACACTGTTCAACTTCCTCACTCCGGTAGAGTGAATAATAATTGAGTCCTGATAAGGAAAACGAGTGTCTTGAAGAATCAGAGGAGCCTGGTAACGAACAATTGGACCTGAGGAGGAAAACGAGTTTCATGAACTGTCTGAAGATGAAGATGACGAGGAAGTTTCTGATCGGAGAACAGATTAAAAAAAGGACGAATATCATGACGAGCCAGAGGATCGAGGTCATCATCCAAGAATTCGCCATTTTCGCAAATCCCATAACACAGCTCATTTTGTGGGGTTATTTCCATTAAAACAGTGGATATCCAGTTCACTGAAGCATGATACAGTCACGAGAGTAATAATTAAATTGCATTGTTTTAATGTAAAGAACCCTTAAAACGTATTGCATTATGGGATGGGGAAATACTCTGTTGGTCGCTTTCAAAAATACCATAATACTCTTTGATTGCTGAACCAAATTTTGCATAAGCATTATTTTCACTCTCTCCTGGAACCATTTTAAGTCTCAAGAGAAACTGTAAACAAATTTTGGAGGGCAGACAAAGAGTATTATAGTGTTTTGAAAGTGGCCTATTGGATATTGAAGTGGAGCCTGATAAGGAAAACGATATTTATGAAGAGTCAGACGACCGAGAAGGCAAGGAATCGAATATTGGTTGGAGACCTGATCAGGAAAACGATATTTATGAAGAGTCAGACGACCGAGATGGCGAGGAATCAAATACTAGTCGGAGACCTGATAAGGAAAGCGATATTTATGAAGAGTGAGACGACCGAGATGGCGAGGAATCGAATACTGGTCGGAGACCTGATAAGGAAAACGATATTTATGAAGAGTCAGACGACCGAGATGGCGAGGAATCAAATACTAGTCGGAGACCTGATAAGGAAAGCGATATTTATGAAGAGTCAGACGACCGAGATGGCGAGGAATCAAATACTGGTAGGAGACCTGGCAAGGAAAACGATATTTATGAAGAGTGGAGTGAGAAACGGGGAAGAGAAACGATTGGAAAATACGTCTGCGTTTGCAGGCTAACGACCGAGATGACAGGGAATCGAATACTACTTTAAGACCTGGTGAGGAAAACGAATTCCACGAGGAGTTAAAGAAGCCCAACTGGAAACAAGGAAATTTTTTACATTTCCATAGCTTCGTGATAGTAACACCATTAAAATAAATTTGAAACTCACGAGGAAACTTTTTAATGCGAAGTTGTGTTCTTTACAGTTATCTACAAACCACTTTCACTGTTTTGTATTTATGTTAATTAGACCTCTTGCCCTCATTTTGAAACAAATATTTTCTTGGAAATTTGCTCGTTGTAGCGAGGCTAGGAAAGCTTATTAGCATTATGAAAAAAATCTATACATGATGATGTGATTTCACTTAAGTTACAACTCCAAAATCTAAATTACAAAGCAGTTTCAAGAGGCCATTTCCGAGTTCATGTCTGCCTCCTCTTCAGAGCGAGTCTTATATCTGAATGAAAACTAATTAAGGACTGTGCCTGCTAATTCAAAGGTATTTTTGCACGGTTTACTGAATATGCGGGAAATGCAGATCTTAACAAGTGTTATTGAAATCCAAAAAGAAAATTGGGGGTAACCACCCATTTTTCAAAGATAATTAATCAACAATATTTAAAAAAATCTTTAAAAGACAAAACAATGTATGGCATTCTTTCCCAAAGTGAAGCTTAATTATCTCTGAAAAATCCGTGGTTACCCCCAATTTTCTTTTTGGATACCAAGAGCACTTGCAAAATTCTGCTTTCTCCGCATGGTTTTGAACCGAGCAAAAATATCCCTGTATTAATAAGCACCACCCATAGGAAACCCGAGTATCTCGAGATGCGCAGAACGTATGCGCAATAACAATAGTAGGCACGGTTCTTAAATTATTTTTCATTCTTATGTAAAGTAGAACTTTATTACCATCACAAAAACGTAGACTCGCTTTGAAGAGGAGGCAAACATGAACTCGGAAATGACTTGTTCAGCATGCGCATGCGCCGGAATGCTGAATGATCTTTTAAAAATTGACCACTGTAGAGAAAAGCTGACATTTCAACATTGGTCCGTTTTCAGATGCCACACAAACTGAAGTACGACAAAAACGAACTCGTTTTCACTACTAGTCTCTTTTGTGGGCGAAGAATAAAGAAAAAAACGTCCTAGAAAATTTGAAAATTCTTTGTCATCAACTCTTTTCCTTCCAACCAAGGGGTAATTGGCACCAAACAGACAAAAAAGGAATTAGAATTGGTTGGGTGGTCATTGTTTGGGCCTCTCTCAGAGTTAAAGGTAAAATAAAATCGGAATTTCGTTTCATTCCCAAGTATGTGTCCCTCGATTAACCAAATGAATTTCTGTTGACTAAAAATTGGCCTACTTGCATTGCAGGGTCTACAACTTGCATGTGATACAAGTGATTCTGTCAGTGTTGATGTGCTGATAGGAACAGATTATTACCGGTCTTTCTTCACTGGGAATACCATTAAGGGAGATCCCTATGGACCAGTAGCCGTTGCAACCAATTTGGTTGGGTTTTGTCAGGACCAACTGTGAGCTCAAAGTTGACAAGGTCATGCACAGTGAATTTGAGTTCAACGCATGTGTTAAAGATAGAGTTCACAGAGATAAGTGATATAAACGATGATCTGCAGAAATTTTGGGACTTAGAAACTTTGGGCATTAAGGGACATGAAACTTCAGTCTATGACAAGTTTTCAAATGACATCACATTTACTGGAAAGAGATACCAGGTCAAGTTACCTTTCAAGGACAATCATTGCGTAGACTGACAACAACAATTAAGTAACCTCAAGAACCAACCAGAAATTCTAAGGCAGTATGATGGTGATCGGAGAGAAAATGCACAGTGGTGTGGTTGAAATGGTACCACATGATCAAATACCACCGCCTGGAGATGTTCACTATCTTCCACACAGGAGAGTTGTGAGACGTGACAGAGATACAGCTAAAGGGGGGAGTTGTATATGATACCTCATCTAAAGTGTTTGAGCCTACTGTAGTTTAAATGACTGTCTCTACATTGGACCTTCCTCTTAATCCCTTGTTATTTGACATCTTGCTGAGATTGATCCTGAACACAGGGACTTTGTGAGATTTTTATGGGTCAAAGATCCAAACAAGGAAAGTCCGGAGGTCATGGCATGTTTTGAACATGTGGTGTTTGGTGTAAACTTAAGTCCTTTCATTCTAAATGACATAATCAGACACCATTTGAACACATGTTTGCCAGTTTACAGTGCACTTGCAAGAGAGCTGTTGAATACTTTATATGTTGATGACTATGTCTCTGGAAATGGTGACGTGGATAGTGCGTTCAAATTGTCTAAGGAGATAAAGCTCTGTCTTAAGTCAGGCGGCTTCAATATGAGAAAGTGGAGTAGCAATTCAGGAAGTGTGCTGAGATAACTGGAAAAAAATGAAGCTTTCAGTGAAGTTTTTGAAAAGAGCAATAGAGCTAGAGTTGAAGATGAAGACGAAAGCTTCTCTAAATCAGTTTTAACGCAAAGCACAGAAAACGAGCAAAAGGTTTTGGGAATGCTTTGGAACCCAACCCCATTCTCGTCACCAGAGCCTTGGATCGACCCAAGGCTCTGGAAAACTCTATGTAGGAGACCACCGTAGGATTCTTAGGCACAAATGGGCTATTTGAACCTTACGGCGCCTGCTCACTCCTCGTGCTAACATGAATGCACCAATTAGAGACGCTTTTGATTGTTCTTCACGAAAATCATTGAGAGGACACTTTGTTTCAGGGTTCCCTAGAGATTTTGCCTCCCTCAGTCAAGAGAAGAGCTCTGGGGTCGAGATTGAACCCAGCCCAAGATGATTTACGATTTGAAGAAGACAGTAGGAGATGTAGATGCCCAACTAGCAACAAGATGATTGATTCTCACTACAGCTACAAGATTTTTTGACCCCTTGGGATTGGTAGCTCCAGTCGTTCTTCCATTCAAGATGATGTGTCAGAAACTTTGCAAGGCTGGAAAAGACTGGGACGAGTTGGTTGATGCTGAACTCAATCACCAATGCCTGGCGACTCTATCAGATTTGAGACAGGCTGGAAGAGTGAGCTTTAAGAGATGTTATGCTGAGGGATTGAATGGAGACAAGGTCAAGTCAGTCCAACTTCACTGTTTTGCTGATGCATTGGAAAGGCTTATGGAGCTGTGGTCTACATTAGAGTAGAGTATGAGGCAAGGGTGGAATGTCAGATAGTATCTTCGAAGACAAGAGTTGCACCATTAGCTAAACAAACTATCCCTCCTCTGGACTTGATGTCCAACTTAACTGCGTCCAGATTGTTGAAGAGTGTGTCAAGCATTAGACGATGTAAGAATTGGCGATTTGTTTAACTGGACAGATTCTATGATTTCACTGTGGTGAATCACAAACACTGGCAAGAAGTACAAGCGGTTTGTCGAGAATCGAGAAGGAATTCACCCCCTGAGCAGTGGAGGTACTTTTCCAAAGCAGACAATCCAGCTGACATAGCGTCCAGAGGAATCAAGTCTACTGAATTGAAAGAAAGCAGCTTGTGGTTACATCGACCCGACTTCCTGTCTAAGAGTAGTGAGCAGTGGCCAGTTCAACTGACAGTTGTACCAGTCAGAGAAGAGTTGAGCGAACTGAAATCCTCTAA
>CASBPP010000007.1:85000-90000 GCA_949126865.1 Montipora capitata | reverse complement strand
TGAGACTTTCAAAAGGAAATGTAGAATGAGTCCAAAGTGGACCAAGATTTCTAACGTCCTCAGCCATGTGAAGAAGGGAATGTAAATTAGCAGTTTGGTATCGCTCACAATAAAGTTTTGGAAACTTTATGCAAAAGTGAAGTAACAATTTTTCAGCGTGCGTTATTTGAGACT
The DNA here is from genome assembly GCA_949126865.1 of Montipora capitata. Classification (NCBI taxonomy): domain Eukaryota; kingdom Metazoa; phylum Cnidaria; class Anthozoa; order Scleractinia; family Acroporidae; genus Montipora; species Montipora capitata. The sequence continues at coordinate 89,826 of CASBPP010000007.1, read as the reverse complement.
GCGTGATATTTGTCAAACATAATGTAAATAAAGCCTCGCTAAATAGCATGAAGTGGTCATAATAAACGTCTGGAAGAATTCCTCTCAGAGCCATGGCCCCATAGAAGAATAAAAACGCCCTAAGTTCGTTTGCTTTCCAATACTTTCTGTGCCCCTCAATGGAACGAGGGCACCTTGAAACACGATTGGGAGGCTTTATTTCACTGATGCGCTTGTCTACGTCTTCAACTTGCTTTGAAATGTTAAAAGGTTCATGCTGTCCTTCCTTTGAAGTAAACCACAGCTCCAAAAGAAGCTTCATGACTCCTTCTAGGGCACAATGCATGTAGTCTATAGCTGTACCTAAAATAATGTCATGATGCCTTAACGCTGCAAACCAACTCGGACCTTTAATGCCATTTACAGATGATTTTTCTTGGACAGCTCGTTGAGCGTCTCGCATTATTCCCGACTTGGTTCGAACAGGGCCACTTGGATCCTCTGTGTTTAAAGGGTAAACATGTACATGACCACCCTTTTGAGTTTTTATTGATTTTCCTGCTTGTCGGCAACGTAAACAGCCATAGAATCCATTGAACTGTATGCTGTTGCAAACAAGACAACGTGCAGGAAGGTCACACGTTCCACACAACAAAATTGCTCGAACTGTGATATTCTCACCTTTAGGATTCAGGATCTCAACGCCGTCCGTCTCTAGCTGATGGAAAATGGAGTGGAATGGTTTCAAGAAAGACAACATGAAAGGCTTGTCCGGTCCGAACCATACACCAGCTAACAACATGTTGTCCCTACGGAAGCGTTGAGAATATGGTAATTCATTAATTGCGACATACAGCGGCCACAAGGAAAATTTTGAGGACTTGAAAATTGGTACACCATCCGTGTTGTAGATGAATGAAATATTTCTGTGGTCTTTCAGAAAGCCAGATTCCCAGTGTTTGCGGTATAAAGCACCATCATATATATCACCCACGTCATCGTTTCTGCGTTTTCTGTTAAATCTATACGTGGTAATCGTTTCCCATATGGAAACCTGATTAAATACATCATGCAGTTGACTTACAATTGGTATTTCGATGAAAAATGATTTCTTTCCGAGCCCTTTCAGAGATTTCTGGCAAAGAGTGTTCGGACAAGACTCGGCTTCCTTGTTTTCGAGATACAAAAAGCAGTGAGAACAGTAATGGTGGAATACCAGGGGAGACTTCGCAGTAGCAAAAAATTGTTTAAATCTCCTCAAGCTTACAGTGCAATAATTAGGAGAAATGCAATGAAGGCTGATTAAAGTGAGAACGTCCTGTAATGCTTCACCAGTCATTCCATGCCGCATTGCAACTGTCATTATCAGGAGCATGCTAATGCCGACAGTTAGTGGACAACCCTCATACAAAGGCTTGTCCTGTTCATTTTTACTGTCTTCCTTCTTGTGCTCATCACAAAGCATTTCCTTTAGGTTTTCTAGATTTTCAGGTAGTTCCAATTCATGGTCCTCAGCATCGTCAATCCCAAATGAGTTCTCCATATCAGCTTCATTGATTTTTTGAAGCTCTTCGTAGTATATGTCTTCTAATTTCATCCGATGCTGGTGGAGCCAACTCTCGGAACATTCCCCTTTGTTGATGCTCTCACCTCCAATGCCTAAAGCGTCTTCCGTGAGAGAAAAATATTCCTGAAACCCAGATTCGTCGACATGACTCGGCTTGATTTGTTCCTCGACAAACGGAGAGTTGCTTTCAAAAGGGGTATCATCTACAAATGGAGCATTCCGCACACGACACCTTTTCACGGCGGGCAGACCATCTTCAGTTTCGTTGCAGGCCGAAAATTGAATTTCAACTGGATGTGCAATCTGTGCTAACTGATCTTTTGTAACCTGGGCTAATTTTTTGGATGTTCTGTCTACGTCAGCTTCTGTAAACTGGGAGATACCTTTTGTAACGCTGGAGACCAGGTGACTGGGATTTTCCATTGTGCTGAAAACTAAACACTGAAAGCCTTGCTGAACTGAAAATGTGTGTGCCATCGCTTCGTGACGGAGAGATGGAAAAGTCACGAACATGTAACCTGCTGACAGATAGAAAACATGTACTTTCCTTTTGTAGAGATAGCAGGGCATCATGAAAATACTTTGTATCGAGTCAACTTTAAAAAAAATTGGTCGCAAGTGTACGTAAGAAATCAAAGGATTGTGACTGAAAGCTCAGTACAATCAAGTTGCCGTTTACGTGTAATTGGCAGAGCCAAGAAGCACTTAGCGTGACTTCATAGCTCATGTCGCGTGCACTAAAAGGTTTGATTGACCATCTGACTTTTTTACACAACTAGAAGCAATAATAAAACGTTTGCGATGCGAAATAAGTGTGCATCAATCTGAAAGGGTAATTTGTTTTTCATTCACTGATGCACCTTTCACATCAAATTATCGCCGGAATTAATTACCTCGTCCTATGCTGGAACAACATACAACAAGGCATTGTGAAAATGAACACTGTCTATTCCTAAGTATTAAAGAGGAAACTTCTCACTTCCGAAAGTGATATCTGTAAGCGCTTGATAACGAACTTTTGCATCCTATTGGCTCAGAATGATTGTCAAGGTAATTAAGACGTCAGAAAACCAGATATCTTTTGACCCTTTCAGTTTGCGCGCTCAAATTTGAACGTGAAAGGGTTTCGAGATCAATCAGGTCAACAGTTTCATACACTTTCGACAAGTTAGTTTAAACAGTATAGCATCTTGAGATAAAAACATGTCGATGCAACGTCTCGCGACTCAGCTTTTAAACTTGGAATCGTCGGTTACCAGTCAACCCGAAAAGGAGAAAGCTTCATCTAAATATGCCATAGTGTACTGGATAGAGACTAAGGAGTTTAACGTCATGCCACTGATGAGAATACCAAAAGACAAGAGAGAGGAGGGAGCTTCAGCAATCTTGAAAGCTGAACGAAAGGAGTGGGAAACAAAAATCGTCAAAATTGGAGGTAGGTAGAAGTAGATTTATTCAGTGATTTAAATAATATCACAAAAGGTGGGAATTGTTCTCGGCGACAGTTGGAGCCACAGTTATGCTAATATTTGAATATACCAGTAATGAAAGCTAAGATGATTGTTTCCATTTAAAATCAGAAGGGGCTTGTGTTGATGTTTTAAAACTGTTGTTACTTACGTAGCATTATGATTCGTGGCCCTTCCAAAACAGGTCTTTGGTCTGTGGGAAATAAGGCGCGGTACGCAAGACCTTTTGGATTTTGGGTGAACACGTCCCTTTGAGTTTTCAATAGGTTAAAAGGTTTTTGAACTTTATAGTTATTTTATGAGTTTTTTAAGAGATGTCTACAAAACCTTGAAATGTAATTGGGGTGGGGTGTGCTTCGTAATATGGGCGGCATGTAATAGGATTCTTGAAATTTGCGAGCATCAAAATCGTTATTCGTATCTCACGCTATATATGATAATAACACGCCACATAATTAAGCGGGCAAACAATTTTTGGTCTACGCATTCCAAAGTCAAACCGACTGTGTTCACTACTTCTTCAAACGACAGGAATTTTTATTTGCGTTTAACTAGAATCACTTCAGATCACATCAGTACATGTTTATGTCTTTAGACGGACGTTGATTAAGTTTAACACGCACTCAAGTATTCCTTAAAATTCTTTAAAAAGAATTGTTTTGGCGAGGCATAGGAAACACCAAATTCATGATCCCACATGTATTCTTCACAGAAAGCAAAACTGCCTTGACCGAGGAAATGAACAATTTGATCGACGCTGTCATGAAGCAAAATCAAGCGAAGGAAGGACGGTCTTCCCCCGAAAAAAACTTGAAAACCCCTGAACCAGTGAACAGGAAAAGAAAACTTTCACAAAAAAAAAATGACACACCAATGGATCAAAGCGCAAACGCCGCAAAAAAAGCACCAGGAACACGCAAAATTTCCAAAGACAAAGACGGAGTAGCAAGGAAAGATTCTGAAAAGCCGCCAGCTAAACCAATCAGCAATAAGAGAGAAAAAGAGATAGCTAAGGCACAAGCCGCCAACGAAGCTGCTTTAAGTTTTTTCAGTGCAACTGGCGATCTTTCTCAGTCATTCACTGGCACATCAACTCCAAGTTCACCACCGTCACCACTACAGCCTATTCCCACCATAAATTTAGTTGGCCCATCGGTTTCCACGCCCTCGCCACCGATTGTGACTTCGCCTTCATTTTCCACTTCTTCGCCATTTCCACTATCGTCTGGTAACTTCAAATACATTTCATCACCAACATTTACAACAACACATCCGGACAAGGAATCCTCATCATCAATGCTAGACTTCCTGAATTCCCCACTGGATGACGCGGAGGAAATCTTAGAGCTGTCCACATACTGTTCACCCACTAGCATTCAAAACACTTCACCGTCATCTGTGGGCTCATTGGTGAAAAGTAGCATCAACGTCCTTCAGCGGAACACCGATCAAGAACTCCTTGGCAACAGAACGTCGGCTGAGTGCTACAACTGCAATGTCCTCAGCAAGAAAATAACAGAACTGGAAAGAAAGCTGGAAACTCTGAGTAAGTATATGACTATTATAGGAGTATCGAATAGACCGAATGCATAAATGGTGGCCAAAAATGTATTCTTTTGTTTATGTGCTAATTAGACTTAATAGCCTCGCTCTCAAGCAACATTTCTTTTGTATTTTGTCCATTCAAACGAGGCTAGTGAGTCTAATAAGCACATAAAAAAAATAACATTTTTTTGGCCACCATTTATGCATTCAGTCTATGGTCCCTTGGAATTTTCAGGTTCTCGCAAAATTTAAGCTCTGCTCAATTT
>CASBPP010000007.1:70000-82500 GCA_949126865.1 Montipora capitata | reverse complement strand
CATTGTCAAAGTAGTCTGCGGATCCAATCGGCTATCGCCTCGTGGATCCACAGCTACTTTGACAATGTTATGACCAAAGTCATGATCAATAACAGGACAGATGCATGAAAAACTGACATCAATTTGTTAATCTTACCCCCTTGGTTCATCAAAAATAATTAATAAGGTGATAATAGATGACATTGGGTTATAATTTCTTTTTTCGTCACTATGGTAATTTTTTGCCGCTCTTGAGAATTGCACATTCATTTTCCGTATACTACCTCCTATATAGTCTATTAGTTTTCCATTGTACAACTCAAAAAGGCATAATTTTATTGTGTTTGATTCTACTGCTAAAAACTGAAAATAACCCTGAAAATAGTAGATAGTCTCTTGATTGAAAGGAAGTTAGATCGAGAGTATTTACACCTACGATACTCTTTTGGTGGCCTAGTATTTTAGTATGGTCTAGTAACAAGCAAAAGTGATGTACCATAAGACGGTTTCTCACCCGGCTCCATGAATGACTTGACTGTCCTCCATTAGTGCCTCACAAAACCCTAATGTACTTGCGCAAGCACTATGCACAAGTCAGGGGACTAACAAAAAAAAAAAATCAACACAATCTGACGGACAGAACCATAGGACTGACAGCCAGCTCCCCTCCAATAACTCTGAAATGGCTTTGTCATTTTCCAGTTAAAAATGAGCAAAGGCTTCGAAGTGTGTGCAACTCCAACATATTTTACACATTTTCTAGATACATGTCGGACCAGTATTTGCCTCATCTGCTTAGTCATCTCAGATTTGTGGCAACTACTCTTCCACGGACTCAAATGTTTTCAAAAGATGTCCTGCCTTTGGAAATTCAAGGGAACAAGGACATTTGTTTATTAACATTATGAAACTCCCAATGATTGAACTGGCACATCTAAATGCACTCAGTTGAGCACACAAGCAGCTTGACCTTAAAATACCTTCTTTACCGAACAGTGGATGTCAATGTTGGAACTTGCCAAATAAAGCTTTAACAAATACTTAATGACTCATGTGCCCAGCAGCTAATTTTAATCAAACAGAAAAACTTAATGTACATGCAAGTTAAGCAGACCAACAGTAGCAACCTTTCCTCTCCAACAAATCTTGCTTGTTGAAGAGAAAAGATTGTGACAAGCCAAAAGAATTTCTGCGCAGGAGCTTCATTACAGAGCATGCATAGTAACCATGTACTACATCAATTGTAGAATATGAACTTACCCAGTGGTGCATTATACTTGATCGCCAGTTCCTTTCTGAGTTGGTCATCATGGTCATTAGCCAGGCAGTGACACGTTGGACATGTCAATAGAATATCATGCGAGTGATGATCTTTCATCACAAGTGGAAAGTGACGGCGGTAATCATGAGGAACAACATTCTTCCTCATATAACTTTCATCACTTCCACACACAACACAAACATTGTCTTTGAAATTGAGGTAGTAATAGTCTTCTGTGCCTGGTCTTCCCGCAGGTTCAAAATTTAGCTGGACTGTGTAAGGATCGAGGCTTGTAAGGTGTCCTATTTAAAATAATAATCATTATTATAATTGTAATAATAATAATAACAATTTTAATTAGTTTCTATTATGAGCTCGACAATGAAGCAGATTAAAAACAAGTACATCCCAATCAAGAAGAGTCGAGAGAGTTCTGGAATAGAATTTGGAGTGACACTTAAGTGTGCACAAGAATAATGCGAAATGAAGGATTTGAGGAGTGAGGAGATATGCTCTGCCAGGAGGATATAGCAATCAATATGGACAAGCTTAGGATGATTCTTAAGAAGGTTCCTAATTGGAAATCTCCCAACCCTGACTTGGTCCAGGGATTCGCTGAAGAACTTTAAAAGCGTTCATGACAGATTGGTTGAACAACTCAACCCTTGTTTGGAGGCAGGAAAAGTGCCCTTATGGATCACCAATGGAAGAATTCTCTGTTCATCAAGGAAGTAAGTTTGGGTAGTGTAGCTCACAACTTCAGGCTCATCACGTCCTCCATTGATGTGGAAATTACTAACTGGCATTATAGCTGAAGATGCCTACTGGTACCTAGATGACTGGAAGCTTTTACCTGAGGAGCAAAAAGGAGCCCCCAAGTGATCCAGAGGGACCCACAATCTCCTTTTTATAGACAAGATAATTATGCAGAATGCTAGCTTGCAAGAAGAACCTTTTTATGGCTTGGATCGACTATCAAAAGGTGTACAACATGCTACCACACTCTTAGATAAAGGAATGTCTAGACATGTTTGGGATAGCAGATAACGTCGTGAAGAGGCTTCTTTCCAACAGTATGGAGAAATGGAGGATCAAGCTGTATTCTTCCTCAACAATGAGAGGTGAAATTGAGATCAAGAGGGGTATATTCCAAGGAGATTCCCTATCACCTCTGTTGTTTGTGGCCTCGATGATACCGTTAAGACTAATGCTAGGGAAGACCAAGTACAGATATTACCTCAAAGGCAAACAAGTGAACCATCTACTTTACATGAATGATCTTAAGCTGTATGCAAAGTCTAAAACAGGTTTGGAATCCTGGTGAATCCTGTCCGAGCGTTCAGTGCGGATAATAGAGATGGACTTTGGGGTGACAAAAAGTGCAAAGTTGGTAGTACATACGTGTAGAGGAAAGATTGTCAAATCCGAGGGAATTAAATTGCCAGATGGCAAGCCAGATCAAGAATCTGGAAGAGGGAGCCAGTTATAAATACTAGGGTTTCCTGGAGGCAGATGAGGTCCAGCAAAAATAAATGAAGATCAGCTTAATGAAAGAATACTTTAGAAGAGAGCGTAAGCTGTTACAATCAAAGCTGGGTGGCATCAATGTCATGGGCTATCTCTCTCCTAAGGTACATGTACTCAGCAAGTTTTATTGAATGGACCCGAGAAGAATTGAGATCATTGGACAAAAGAACACGGAAAACACTAACTACACACGGGGCCCTCCATCCAAGGGATAGCATAGTGCGATTATAGCTGCCAAGAAAAAGAGGTGGTATATAATTATTATAGATGACTTGTGTCAACAGAAGACTGTGTGGACCAATCAACAATAGGGCTCACAAGCTATGTAGCTGGGAGTGGAGAGAGGCTGCTTTCCACTGCATGGAAAGGAATGAAGAATGAATACCGTGAAGGAAAGTTGTGATGAGTTTAAGAAGAGGTAGACAGAAGAACGGATCAAGGAGGTGACAGAGAAGAAGCTCCATGGACATTTTCTGAGAGAGATGAAAGAAACAGCGAGTGAGAAAAGTTGAAAGTGGCTTCAGAAGTGCCACCTAAAGAAGCAGACCAAAGGTCCTCTAATGGCAGCACAGAGTCAATCTCTGAGAACAAAGGTGATTAAGGCCAAAATTGACAAGACACAAGAGGATTCACTTTGCAGATTATGCAAAAAAAGTGATGAAACTGTCAGCCATCTTGAGTGAATGTTCCAAATTTAGCACAGTCGGAATACAAGCGACAACATGATAATGTTGCAAAAGCAATACATTGGGGTCTGCAAACAGGTCAACATAGAGTGGAGAAAAGTGGTACAAGCATAGCGCGGAATCTGTTGTTGAGAATGAGAATGCAAAGATCATTATTTTGGGACTTTGGCTCCCTTGCAATAGACCAGATATTGTAGTGGTCGATAAGAAGAAGAGAGTGTGTCAGAGAATTGACGTTGCTTGCCAAGGAGATAGTCGCATCCTTCTGAAAGAGGAAGAAAAAACCAATGAGTATCGAGACCTTGCAAGGAAGGTGAAGGCCTTGTGGAAAATGAAGAAAGTGACTGTCATTCTGGTTGTAATAGGAGCATTGGGTAGAATTACGGAGAATTTTGAGGGCTACATGAAGATGATCAATGTGGGCTTTGGGCATGGTGCAGAAGACATTCTTGCTAGGATTGGTAAGAATCCTAAGAAGAGTTCTGGAGTGCTGAGACTGCTTGAACATTGCATTCAGACAGGGATTCATCAGTGATTGTACACTGTGGATGGAAACACATGATGATAATAATAATCATCATCATCATCATCATAATAATACTAACAATCATGATCGTGATATAATGATAATAATAATTACAATAAATGATAATAATATGTACACAATATGGGAGAATACGTATGATTAGCATCACCCAACTACATGTAGTGGACTAATGCAAATCCTGCATTTTAATTGGCTACGCTACTAGAGGATTATTAGTAATAGTCCTCAAGTAGCGAAAAGTGTGACGCTTTCTTTCATTTTATTCCCAAATACATATTTCTTCAACTTGCATTTGCTAACTTTATATTATTGCCTTTTCTGTCTGACTAGTTGGGTGAATAGTTGGGTCAATAGCCCATTCAGCTTCGTCTCATGGGCTATTTACCCGTAGCCCTGTCTAATTGTTAAATATCACATATGCATGTACAGCCCCCTTGTGTAGATTGTGAGGTTGAGAAGGTTGAGAATGTCGATCATGTTGTGAGCGGGTGTAAGAAGTTAGCTCAGAAGGAATACAAAGGAAGACATGACAATGTTGTGAAGGCAGTCCACTGGAAATTGTGAGAAATATGGATTAAAGCGGAGCGAAAAGTGGTATGAGCATACACCTGAGAGTGCAGTGGAGAATGGAAGAATCAAGATCTTGTGGGATGTATGTGTCCAATGTGACCATTATTGGAGCTCGAAGGCCTGACATTGTAATCATTGATAACGAAGACAAGAACTGCTTTATTGTTGACATCACTATCCCTGGAGATTTAAGACTCAGTGAAAAAGAGGGTGAGAAGGTTGAAAAATGCCAAGGCCTGAAGAGAGAAATTACGAGAATGTGGAATTTGAAAAAGTGCTTGGGTAATACCTATAATAGCCCACTTTCGATGTATTAAAATTCAGTTCTAAAGAAAAAGCACCATCTCGAGGTTCTGGGGAATAAACTACAAATCCTTATATTTATTTCCCAGAGCCTCAAGATGATGCCTTTTGTTTAGAACTGAAATTTAATAATTATATCGAAATTGGTCTATGCTGACGCCCTAGGTGGAGTAACAAGAAAGTTAGGCGAATGGGTCTGGAAACTGGGCCTTACACTCCAAACAGCATTCCTACAAAAGCCTGCACTATTAGGAACAGCAAGGATTCTGAGAACGGTACTTGATACATAATCCTCAGGTTTTTATGGTGGCAAAGATCAGCCTGTGAAGGTGGAATAATAATAATAATAATAATAATAATAATAATAATAATAATAATAATAATAATAATAATAATAATAATAATAATAATGATAATGATAATGATACTGATACTGATACTGATAATAATAATAATAATAATAATAATAATAATAATAATAATAATAATAATAATAATAACCCTATCCAATTATGCCTATGCTGTAAATCTACTGGGTCTCCTGGTCTGGAAAATTTGAAGCCAATTTTTGGGCACTTGAAGTTATTGCAAGTTGAAAACAACACACTCCACAAAATTAACTAAAACAGCTTAAACAGAAAGCTGGGGATACTTAAGAGAGACCACTATCACAAGACTAAAATGGCAATGGGCCGGTCTCTTAGGGCGAATGAATGATAATAGGTGGCTGTACCATGCTACAATTTGGACTGCAAGAGGAAGCAGATTAAGACGTAACAGAGAGCGTAAAAAAACTTGTTGACATGACAACACCCAAAAAGTAAAAGGCAACAACTGCAAACGCTAAGTGTAGCAATGGCAAACATGGAAATGTTGTGAGAAGGCCTATAAGGACGATCGTTGTCATAGACGACAAGGGCGGATGATGATGATGATGATGATGAAAGTTCTTGAAAACCTCGTGGATGATCCAAAGAAAACAACAAGCTTCCACCTCATAATATATTAAATGAAATTTTCTCTATATAATACATATATCTTATTACAAATGTAGATGTTTTTGTGTGTAGTACCGCTGAGTATTTTTATGAGTTGTGCTGTATTTTGACAAGCCCACTAGGGTGAGTCAAAATACAAACAACGAATAGAAATACTAGCAATATTACACACCAAAACATCTAATAAGCTATTTCTTATACAACTTTTTTGCACTAATTTTTTAGCAGATGTATTGTAAACAAGCGAGAACGTGTGACAGATTTGTGAATGCAGGGCAACGTCAGTAAACTAAACTTAGTCAAACCGATTCTCTACTGTACAATAACCAAGTGTACAAATAACTAACTGTACAACATCATGGAATAATTTTGGATGTGCGTTGTTCGTGCCTTTTTTTGTACAATAACTAATACAGTTGAATAATAAAATAAATTATTGCACATGACCTTTTAAACATAAAATTTAGGTAAGAGATTGTCTAGATTTCCTTGTCTGCTTAATACAGTAGTTCTACAAGAAGAAGTACATGTACATGAAAACATGGTTTAAGTGAACTTGTCCCAGTCCTTAACAAGGGAGATGCAGGGATCCCACAATGAACAGTAACAATAACAATAATTCAATAATTCTCAAAAATTTGTCTTTTTTGTCATTGAGACAAAGAGATCGAGTAGAACCAAAGACATCTGAAGAAATCATACACAAGCTCAGTTACATCATACAGTGTGCAATGCCAGCTTCCTTTCCAAACACAAGGTTTTGAATAAAGACCAAATCTAAACTTAAAAACTAAGAAATGACTGAACATCATACCTATTCCCCTCTCGATGTACCAGTCCGCCTTCTTGCGATCCAGAGTACAAAGTCTGGATCCATCAGGAGCTGCTAGCATGCAGTTCATGTACAGTGGTGTTTTTCTCGTTGTGCCTTTTTTATAAGGCTTTCGAGGCTTCTCTGCACTACAAGAACTAAATTCATCTTTTTCATCCTCATCGTTTGAGACAAAGTTCTTTTTTTTCCCCCTGAATGCAATGTCCACCACACCCTGACAAAGAGAGCCTGCTCTTTGAGTAAAGCATGGGTCTGTAAGAAAATTGGTAACCTCATCCATGAAAAGGTATCCTTCCATCTCAGGTGACTCAAACTTGTTGAGATCTACTGTAGCTTCATAACAAACTTTAGAATCACCACACGAAGCTTCTTTTAATGCTAATCTGTCACGAATAAACTTATCATCACTGATATTTCCAAAATTCAAACCCCCCTGCGTGGGATTCTTATTTTTCAAAGATTCTAACCTAAAAGTATCGAGATGTTTTTTGAAAGCTGGTTCTTGGTCAAGCAAGCAATGCTCTGGACTGTCTCCTGACTGATTCAGTGTGAAATCTGTTTTGTTGTTCTCCACATCACAATTGTTCAATACACAAGAAGACTGTTCAGTGTGTTCAAACTTGTTGCAAGCACCTTGAGAATTCCAATCATTTTCAGTTTCAAAATGGTTCTCGTTCACTGGACAAAAACCAAGTGAATCATATGTGCCTCTTTCATCCTTGTTGTGCCTTGTCTTTATGTTAACCAACCTAAGAAAGATATGACTTGCAACCAATGCATCATTCATGGCATATTCAATCTGCTGTATGCTGAATTCTGCAGCTTCCCAATTGCTGCATCGAATTCTCCAGGACTTATCCATTCTAACACCCAATATTTTCTTGGCTAAGGCATCAAGACTCATCTTCTGGAAACTGCGAAGTAAACCATGCATGTATGTATTTACCAGAAACCACATAAAAATAACTCCATACAAGTACATGTACCTTTAGAATACATGTGGAGGATGTAGCACAATGGCAGATCTCTGAAAAGGGGGTAACTCAAAGTGCTACTTTTCTATCTACACTGTAGGCCATTTTAAAAGATAAACATGTAGTCTGTATGAAAAGAAAAAAGAATGCTATTTACTATTTTCAAATATCTCTTTTTGTTCCAGAGATATTCAAGTTTTTAAAATATGCAAATTAGCTAAGTGATGACATCACAATTACTCAACCAAATTTTGATCATATATGATGAAAAGAGATATCTCAGCCAATTTGTATCAGAAGTGCTTGATTCTTTGCAGTACGATTCTAGTATATGTGCTCCACAACATGAGCATACCAGTTTTGTTACCATAGAAACTTACTGGGTTTCAGACCAATTTGCGACCAGCATTCACCGTTAAAATAAAGGGGTTGGTAATCGGCATTTTGCCAAAACTTTTGCTAAAGAAATAAAGTGATAAAAAAATATTTTGTTTCTTGTCATGAATTTTGTTTCAATTTGGAGATATGAAGCAAACTTGTGATGTGGTTGAACCACGATCCATTCCCTCGATGATTCACCATTTTCAGCGGTTCTTTACACATACGTAAAAATGCGGGCTCTTTGTTTTGTACAACTTCATCGCAATGACTGTCCCTACTTTACCAGAGTTACAAATGATGCAATTTTAATTTGCTACTATAACTTGCGGCTAAATTCTGATACCTTGTATCTTTTTTAAAAATTGCGAGCCTAGGGTATGTTAAATGTATGAAAACGGTTTGAGTCCAGGCTCATTCCCGAAAAATGAGTGGAAACTGCTTACGAACTTTCATCTTGCGAACGAAATGGTGTGTTTTTTTAATGTTCAGGAAAATAAGCGTTTCAAAATAGTCAATCTCTTTGGCTTTTGTGTTTGTGAGGGTGGTAAAGCAGCTGCTTTATCACTAATATCAAGCATTTCTTCAGTTTTATGCGGAAAATATCGTAATTATGCGGAGGATGCGGATTTTAGGGAATTATGCGGATCCGCATCGCCACATCCTGTCAGATGCCATGACTATTGTATTGTATTTCTTAGTTAGACTACATTTATTCTTAGTCAAGTTTGGATTTTACTGGAAGACCGCAATCCTAACCCTAACCTTACTGTAGTTAGATAAAGTATGAATATGTCACGTTTCGTTGATAAGGACATGTAAATAGCCCTATAAAAGTGTCAAATTAAATTAAAATGAAACTTCCCCTTAGTAGCTGAATTAATCATTAATGGCTCAAGAGTCTGTCATTAGGATTTGAGATCCCAATGTTTTGACCACTATACTATGAAGTGGTCCTAACAACTTCACAAACTGAATACTAGGGTTTTGGCTAAAAGGGATGACTCAAAAGTACCTTCTTGAGCCCACGGTGCACCACAACAGAGACCATGTTGTCACTTGCAGCAACTGTTGACCGGAAGAAGGTCCTCTCAGGTCATCCCTTTTAACGGCCACCGAATGTCAGACACTTACAGACTAACTATTGGTGGTTCAATTCACTGGGAGAAAAAAAAATTCTACAGTAGGACTTACCTCTTCTGGTCATCTGTTCCCATTTGACACCTTTGAACTACATGTCTGAGGTCCACACATCCCCAAACATTGATACCAAACATTGCTGACAGTCTTTTCACATCATCCTGGATACCAACACCAAACTTAAGAATAGTCTTGTCCTGCAGAATTTCTTCCAAAATTTGAGGCATTTGACCCTCCATTTTACATAGACGAACAAGAAAACAGTCACATATGGGAGTTGCAATCTGTAACAATGCAACAGGGGCATTCACTTGGCCTTTAGTATTTACCCACTCGCAGTCAATTCCAAGGTAATTCATCCTGAAAGGATATTGTGAACGGTAATACTGCAGAAGCGTGTCACAGGAAGATGCATCGTCCAGAACAAAAACTCTTGCATTCTTTGGTTCCTTGGAATGCTCCGTTTCTTGAGACAAGCATATACTTGACCTTTTCCGGATATGCTCATCAGGCCCAAAGAAAAGAATTTGGAGAAACCACTGTAGAAATGCGACAAAGCAGATAACTAACGAATAAAAGCTTTTTTCCTGTCCTTTGTTTAATTTGATCGGTGATGTGTTTTCGTGGTCGTTAAGGCATTTGGGGTCAACGTTGACTTTCTTTGAAACATTTCCAGTCGTGCTCTCGCCCATCTCTTCCATTTCTAAGATTAAAACCGAGATGGGAAAGACACAATGTTGCTTCTTGTTGGCAAAATTAAGTTTACCTCACGTGTCCGCCATATTGTGCTAATATACTCGTTCCCAGTCTTTTATTCTTATTACATAGGGAAAATTTCATACAAGTGCACAAGAATCTGGGAACGGGGATCAGGGTTTATTACAGTAAAATAGGCCATTTGCATGATGGCGTCATTTACTACCAAGAGCTGAGAAAAAAAATCTGAGAGCATTTTGAGAAAGCATTCTGGTCTCAGTAGTAAAATGATGCCATCATGCAAATGACTTATTGCAATCACCTGTAAGGAAGTTACTGAATACTGGTTGGCTAAGACATAGGGTACTTTTGATAATTGTAGTAAATCTAGCTTGTGGTTATATAACTAGGGCGTCACGTTTTTTGGGGGGCAACCCTGAGGCCTAAACAAACGTTTTTAGGCCTAATTAGGCCTAAGGTTAGCTTTTATGAATGTTTAGGATAGTTTTTACTCTCTGTATTGTACTGTGATTCCGGATTCCGGATTCCGGGTTTTAGGGTTTTTTTTTTTTTGTGTATATGGCAACCCAGGCAGGAAGAATATAAGTAGTATTTCTCCGCTTTTAATTTTTTTTCCGCGTCGGCAAATGGAAAAGTTGTCACTCTCCTGCTAAGTACTGTCTTTGTGGGGTTTCAGGGGGTTCTAGAAATGCGTAGATTTTATCTGGTGTATACAATACAAGCAATGGCAGCGAACTCGATGTAACGCCAAGATCTTAAAACAAAAAACATGTATACCCTTATGGAGCTCAAGAATGGAACACAAGTCGATGAACAACACAAGCGTTGAAAAATGAATATCTGTAATCTTAAAAGAGACAAATTATGGACTTTGGCAACCACTGGATCTTTCGCCGTGGTATATCAAAGTGAGCCGTATTTGTAGTATTTTACTAATGTGTCACGTACAACACTGAAACCAAATGGTAAATTCTCTGGTAACTTTTTTCTGGTTTAATATGGGTTAACAAAGTCAGAGAAGGACTCGAACTCCTTGAGTGGATACTCGGATCTCTGTTGTCTTGCTATTTACAATTTTGTTTATTTATACTGAACTCTGCGCAGTCTTCAGGTAAAAAAACAATTGGAAATTCTTTTTAGTCAAGAAGTATTTGAAAGAAAGCCATTTGTCCAATTTTTGCTTCATTATTCAACGAGAAGGTTCTTCAGAAAAGCGTTTTAATCCTGAACTCCGATGAGAAATTTAATTAATTGCGTATGTTTTTTGACACGGAGTGAGTTGCTTGCTTGCACACGCACGGAATGAGCTAGAAAGGTGTTTTTTTTTTTCCTCTGATAGCAAATATGTTGTTTGTTTCAATAAAATTTTGGCTGGAAAGGGTATTTGTGAGATATTTCTGCCTTTGTGGATTCATCGTGCTATGTAAATGGGAAGTATTCCCACATAACTCCGGGACTCTATGAGTTACACTGCCTACCAGTGCAAGCGCGCATTCAATTTATGATTCTGTTATTAGCTTTCAAAGCCATTCATGGCCTCACACTTAGGTATATCAGCAATCTTTTATCTATTAAATACAGGTCTTCGTATAAATCTTAGATCCAACTCAGGCATTCTATTGGAGCTACCAAGTGGGAAGATGCCTGTAACCCTGGTCCGGTGCACATTTCAAGCAGCAGCACCGCAATTGTGGAATGAGCTCCCATTACAATTACGCACCAAGACATTCCTTTTTAAGAATTTTATTTCTTGATTAGTGGGTAAATGTACGAATGTTACATTGCCATTTAGACTTGTAATCACCTCTTAAATTGTATTAATTTTAAGTTTTTAACTTATTATAAATATCCTAATTATTTGACTTATTGATTTTATAGATCTTATTTTGAAAAGCGCTATTGATCTTTTTATTGTAAATAGCGCTATATAAGCGATCACTTATTATCATTATCATTATCATCATCATCATCATTATTATTATTATTATTATTATTATTATTATTATTATTATTATTATTATTATTATTATTACTCAATATTAACTAATTTGCATGCGTGGGTTAAGATTTGATATGGAAACAGTTTTCATAACGATGATAGAAATTCTTGCACTTTAGTCATTCTGGTGTAAGATGAAGTTAATTTGGGAAGCCAACAATATTTCTTTAAGCTTATCTACTGCGCATTTAGGTAAATTTTTACGTTCTAATTCTTGACCAAATTTAAAGGGTAACTGACGGCTAGAAAGTCACTTTTTTGGAATACCGTCTAAATACCTCAGGTAACACATTGAAACCGACACAAGGTACTTGGAATGCTTTTTTGTGCCTTTTTTCGCTCAAAATAGTGTCATAGATGCCGCTTCATAAGTCATCCGCCGTAAACGCTTAGAATTTGATCATGTGACCTGATAAGTCACACGTGTGTACACCAAGGAAAGTAGATATAGCGGACAGTAGTGCTGCTGAGAGCAGTTCGAACTCGGGGTCTGATTTTCGGATTTTGAGGCTTCGATGGAAGGCGAAAATAATGAAAGGGCTTTGGAGCCAGTTGGTGAAATCAGGCCCTGGCGATTTGAACCGCCAGG
>CASBPP010000007.1:50000-65000 GCA_949126865.1 Montipora capitata | reverse complement strand
CCGGATGATTCAGGGATGTGGCACGGTGTAAAATGGGGAAGACGATTACCATGTAGATCACGGCGGCTGTTACTGTCGAGCGACGTGAGGTCAAAGGTATGTGGCCCAAACAATCTCTGGACACGGGACCACGCCTCCTCCGAAAGGGTACAATCGAGGTCTGACTGACGACGCAAGGGAACGTCGGCCGGATTCTCAGCCGAAGAAACGTATTGCATGTCAATCGAAACGTTGAACTCTTGGCTGCATCGCAAAATAGCCTTAATCACGTCATTTATCACAGTGTTGCTTCCACCCCCGCTCTGCCATGACCCCAACAGAGCTCTGCTGTCTGTGTGAACATCAACAAGGGAATTTCGAATCCTTGACTTGAAAGCATCTAAGGCACACAACAACGCCCTTGCTTCCAAAAAAATTATACTGCCCGAATCTTCTCGCCAGTAATGACCAGCCTCCACTCTGCCGTTATCCGTCATCAAAACGCCTCCCCACGCCCGCTTCGAAGCGTCACAGTACAAAGTGGCAGTGATATGTCTCTCCGATCTCCACGGCAGACAATCCGACCAGTCATCTAAAAATCGCCAATATTCCAGCTCAGATTGGAGAAGACCAGTGACCACAAAACAACGTGCAACAAACAGACAATAACGAAAATTGCCCTGCAGAACAAAGGGGCATACCGACACTGGGAACAATACAGCTATGAAAAGGTGCTAATGAAGTGTGCGAAGGTAACAAAAATCGAGGACAATATACACGTGCCCCAAAAGCACGTGCGAGCAACAATATTGGCATAACGAGACAACCAAGTTAAACGGGACGCAGCGCTAACGAGAGAGAAAAATGTCCCGGAAACCAAAATTAAAACAACCACATAAAACTACGCGGAGAAGCAAGGTAGACAATAAAGCAAAAGAGCGAAAGCAAAGCCCAGGCGTGAGGGGAAACAACCAAGGTGCAAATGAACGCCATCCGAGCAAACTAGTCAAAACCAGGCAATGAAACGCACAGGGACGAAATCGACCCGAACAAAAAGGGACAATGCAACCAAGCGGCCGAACATGCTGGCAAGGAAAGCGAAACACGGGATGCAAAACACAGGGCAAAAGTAAAGCAATTACCTCGTTTTCCTCCCCGGGCTCGGCGGCTTCGGCGGGCGGAACAGCTGGTTCTGCAGCAAGCGGGTTGTCTGCTGGTTCAGGATCCGGGAGAGGAGGCAAAACAGGTCCGGCCATAACGGGAAAGAGCGGGGCAGGCTGATCCAAGCAGGGAACGGAAGGCTGGTGGCGGTGACCGCGACGAAAAGTGCACAAAGCGTGTTCCCACGGCAACCTCGTCAAACTGCGAGATTTCGCACTGCGCAGCCAGATTTTATGCTAGAAAGACCGCAAAGGATCATACTAGACGCCACTAACCCAGACCCTTGGGATTAGCGGAATGCGGCGCATTAGCGTGATACGCTCATTATATATGCAGTGAGAATAGGACAAACAAGAGGTTCTAAGTAGCCTATACTCATGCGCTGTCAAGCTATTTGTACTTTTGTTTACAGTTCAATAATAAAAATAATAATAATAACAATAATAATAATAATAATAATAATAATAATAATAATAATGATGATAAATAATAATAATAATAATAATAATAACTTTATTGTACACCACAAAAAAAGGTATATAGTTGTTACAAGAATCTATTTGAGAGAAATTGCTCTTTATCGTGTGAGTTCATTGACCTATACTTTTCATCTTTATTTGAAAGAGTCTATTTCTTTTTCGATGGGTCCATAGACCTGTACTTTTCAAAACAATTTGAAGGAAGTTCTTAATTTTTCTCTGGGTCCATCGGGCTGTAAATTTCTCTCCTCTTTCTTCCAGTTTGCTGCAATTTCTGAAGTAGATTTATGCTTTCTTATTATTTGTTTCCTTTCTATATTTAATAATTTACATAAACATCTAAGAAATCCAACCTCATAGTTTGTTTCAAAACAATTACCGGTAAATTTACTTTGAGTAATAGAAAAAAAGAGATCAATAACAGAATCTACATTTGAAAATACTTTTGTTACATTTTTTGGTTCAGAACCATTGTATACAAAAACGTGGTAACTCATCCTTTGCTTTGCATACCACTGGAAAACACAACTAATGCAGTAGCTAGAAATTCACATCAAAAAGCCTGTGCTGCTTTCCTTATTATCCAAAATGGCAGTTTTAAGCTTTTGTTTACTGGGAACCACATTACAAGATAAATTTCCCTGACATCTTGCTCTATGAATAACTTTTACATGGCCAGCGGCCTACGTCTAATTTCTTTACGAAATCAGAAATAAAAACATATTTTGCTGGAGTAACATTTCTGATAAATTGCTCTTCCATTCTCAATGATACTATCAACTGTTTGAGAGGTACAATAGTTACAAGACTTTTGAGGTGGAAAAACAGATAGAATACAATGACACAGCAGAATATTCTTTGCAAGAACAAAGATAAACATCATTTAAGTGCTCCTAGGGTCTAAAAGTTTGGTTTCGAACATATAATGAATGAACAATGCTTCCAATGTTGCTTTACATTTTAATAAGGTTAGCAAATTTTAATCTCATAAGTAACAGATGCTTGTGCACATATATTCTGAAAATGTTGTACCAAATTCATTAATGAATCTATTTCAATTGAAGTACATGTTGCAAATGGGTCCCATACCTAATAAATCTCTGCCATGAGAGTAAAAAATTGTACACCTCCTATTAGGCAGACAGTATATTGCTACTTTGTAAAGTTCAAGTGTTAAAATATATGCATGATAATTATCCATGAGCAAAGAATCAAAGGCAGCTAACATTGATATAACATAACGAAAGTCTGAGATTATAGGAAGTGCACTATTTAGCAAACCACTATAACTATCACTGTATGTCAACTGATAATTAATGTAGCTTAAGTTAGAACCATAACAGGCAAATCTGTCAAAAATAGGAGTCCCTGTTTGCATGATTGTGACAAAGCTGAATACATATTATTCCCAATGTTTATAATTTGAACCAAGTCAGCTGAAGAGGTTATTGGATTCCTGAAATTTTAAACAAGTGCCGACAGAGACATTGCCACACTTTGTGTGCCTGCATTTGCCGTACCAAATACTTCAACATTACCTTGACTGTATGGTGCGGCAATAGTTTTAGTTGGATCAACAATTCCTGGACCTGGGTTGTTTGTACGTCATTTGCGAGTCGAATTAACTCAGGAATGTAAAAGTGATACAAATAGATCTTTGTAAAGCCACAGATGATAATTTGTTACATTTCATAAATGTGAACCAAACTTTTCAATACTGGCAAATAAATGGCCTCCAAGTAAAACAAAATTAAGACAGAAAACCAGAATTTCCCCTTGAAGCATCCTCTAAATTCCTTTGCCACCAAATAAACAGAATGCACATCAACGACTAGTCTGTATTGTTGAAAGAATTCCCCATTTTGACTTCGTCGCATGCCCATACTGACAATAACAGTCGTTCGAAGAACAGTTCAGATTGCTAAAAGTCGGATCAGTTTTACTCAGGTATTCTCTGTTTCGCTCAAGATGCTCTAAGGTTCTCAAAGATCACTTGGAGAGTTGATGGAGATCAGTTTGAATGACCTTTATGTCGATCCCCGCTCTCGTGCAAAGTGTTTATTTGTAAAACAAATTAGAAAAAAATATATATAATTTTGTCTTTAATGTCAACAACTTACCTTTGGCTCCACAATCGAAAAAGATTTATTCTAACAGCTCGATCCGTACGACCCGGGCCGTACGACCGCGACTACAATCACAAAGTTTGAACAGTAAAGATGCGATGATTCGGGCGCGACCATGCACATCCAAGAGAAAATGACACATCATAAGGGCTAGACTTTCAAAAGTCCTTCGTCTCGTGTAGATTCGCGTCCGAAAAATCACGCTTCGCTCGCCAAAACATTTTCTCCCGGGATTCTCGTAAGGTGGAATTATGGCAATTCTACTTAAGGGCACTGTTTATTTTGTCATGCAAAATGGACTGATATTCCAAGCACACATACATTTTAAGACTCTAATACTTCTTTTCAAGTCTTTCTATTAAAGTTTCTGACTCAACAATACATTTTTCAGCAGCTATTAATTGTTTTGAATAATCCCCTACCCCCCGCCCCACGTAAAGTTACAGTCATGTAAATGTATGCAAGCATAAATTTCCATGCACTAATGTGACACGGAAAACAAGAAATGGAGGGCATTTTATACCTCATGCGCTTACTGCGCATGAGTAATAATGTGGTGTGTTAATTGAACACGTCTTCTATTTCTTGAATATATTTTAGTAATCAAGAGGGCATCGCCACTTGATCCGACTCGTTAATAGTTGTTTAGCAACGAAGCGTTATTCTTGACAATTGGCCCTTTGTTTGATGAACGCAAGAGTCCTAAAAGGCAATTCAGAGTTTTCCCTAATTGCTAAGCGGCAAGGGCAATTTCCGAAAAACGAAGCATTATTGTTGAAATTACCAGTAGGCCCTTTGCTTGATAAACGCAAAAACCCTGGAAGGGAATTAATTAAGGATTAATTCCACTTATATTTTCAAACGTTTTCTCTAATTGCTAATCAGCAAGGGCAATTTCGTGGAAACGAAGCATTATTGATAAATTAGATCCTTTGCGTGATAAACGAAAGTAACCTCGAGGGCAATTAAGGATTAATTTCACTTGCGTTTTTAAAGTTTTGAATCCTCTGTTGCTAAGTGACAAGGGCAATTTCGTGAAAACTTTGAAAAGAAACACGAATTAAGAGTGATTGTCCGAGAAAACCGGGCGGGGGCAAAAGATGGGGGTCCGCCGATTTCCACCAAATTTTCAGCAATAAAGGACTATCCGATTGGATGATGAACTGTGGTATTTAAAGTTTTCTTGAGACTTTTTCTGTAGAGATAGACCACCCCCCTCGGTTTTGGCCCGTGATCGGCATCGGAGACATTAAAATCTAAGGCCAAACTTCAGCTGCTCCAAACAAAAAATCGTTTTCTCTTTTTAAGTTTTAATATATTACTCGGAAAATTCATCTAGTGAGCTAGAATTTCTGAAGTTTTGAGACAAATCTGGCGAGTTTTGAAATTTTGACCCGTACTTGAACTTTACAATCTAAAGCCGCTTAATTCACGATCTAAAAATTCATCAACTTTGAAGTCCTTTTTCTCCAAAGTGCGGCAGTTATTTTTTATATAAATTACATTTTTCGAAAGCCCTATGCATGGGCTTTGCAAATCTGCAAAGTTAAAATTGGGATCTAAAATAAAACAAACGCGAGCAGCTTCCAAATTTGGCAAAAATAGCATTCTGGATTTGCATGATTGCGTGAAGTGTTTACTTCCGGTCTGTCGTAGGTTGCATAATAACTATCCGCTTCCATTTCAATGGACTCAAACTTCGGTTTTTGATATATATATCAACTACAGCTAGCGTATTTTATCAAATTAAAGTTTCCTAGCAAAGAAACTTCCAAGAATTTCGACTCTGATACAATGAAAAAACCAGTTTATTATTTTGGAGCTAATTTACATATAAATTTTATCTTACAATTTCTAGCCTTTTGAGTTTATAAAATATACCAATAAAGCTTTTCCCTCTCTGATAAACTAGAAATGTTCTTAAATAACGCAGAAAAAAATATCGGAATGCAACAATTATTATTGCGCAAAGATTAAAAAGGTTGTATTCGATTTCATGCACATTAATAACGTAACGCAATCAACTGGAGTGTTTATTTATTTTTCTCTTCTTAAGCAATACTTTGCTAAAAAAAGATTGTAATTCAATGGTTGAATTAAAAATTTGCAAATAGACTTCTAGGTTTTTCCTATAGGGCGATCGAGAAATGCCGAAATTTTTTACTCAGAGGTGCTTGTGTATGGTCATCTTGCGTAATTCGACAGGTAGCCGCCTAATGCGCAAATACGGTAATAGTCTGGACGTGATTGTGCAACATTCATTTGACGTCTTGCATTTATGGAGTAATGGCTGAAAATGTGAGCTGCTCGTTCGCATCGCAGGATTCACCGTGCAGTACGTCTGGGTCAGGATCTGCCCTTGTTCCTTTGTCAGCATGTACCCAGGATATGACGTTTCATCTAACCGGTCTTCATTTGACCAGTAAAAGAGGACGAGGAAAGACAGGATTATCCGAGAAAGATCTCATTTTAAATCGTGCAGGACTGTTCGATCTCAACCCTGCTCAAACTGAATTAATGACCATTTGCCCGAAGCATCGTAAAAATCTGACCACTGATTGGCAAGGTCGAAAAAGTCGTGTTTGCTGCTACCCATGTCATAAAGGTCAGCGAAAACAGTTGGAAGTCCATCGAAGAGTAAATGCCTTGATGTCTGCAGAAATTCATCAACTATTCAATACTGTCGTCCCGATTGGTTCTGGTAAGTTATTGCTTATAATAATTGATGTCAATCTACAGTAAATACTCTCTTCTTGGGTTTCCTTGGGTCTCTGCTGGAAAAGTGCAG
The DNA here is from genome assembly GCA_949126865.1 of Montipora capitata. Taxonomy (NCBI): domain Eukaryota; kingdom Metazoa; phylum Cnidaria; class Anthozoa; order Scleractinia; family Acroporidae; genus Montipora; species Montipora capitata. The sequence goes on along the minus strand of CASBPP010000007.1, from coordinate 58,467 downwards.
TGTTTAGGGACTGTGTATAATAATCGGAAGAGGCTGGGGAGAGGGACTGAAAAACCAGGGACGGGGTATTTGAAGAAGTGAGCCCAATTGCTAAATCTTACAAAAAGAGGGAATTGCGGGGAAGGGGGTTAAAGAACAAAATGCTTGTTTTCTATTTGTTTTCATTTTCCCGATCCTTCTCATTGTGATTTTTTTATTTCCTGAATTTCATTCTCACTCTCGCTCATATTTTCATTCTAATTTTCATCTTATTATCAAGCAATTTGTTTCTGTCTAGTCATAGTTACGATTCATTACCTTTGTCTATCACGGTCATTAAATCATTCAATTTATAGAGCTAATTGCAAAATGGTTGTCATTGAAGAATAAGCCACCAAAAATGGGAATTTATTGACCTTTGTTATCGCCATAAAAAGATTTATTCAGGAAACCGTTCGCGTTTATATAGAATTCTTCATCTCTAAGGGACAGTTCGTTTTCTATCCGCGAGGGGGGTCGGTGGGGCTAGGGGGATGGGGGGGGTCACTCTCGAAAAAATTGGCTTGAACGGGGAAGGGGCCATGCGAAAAATTGGGGGGGGGGGGGTCATACAATTTCAAAAGTACACTCCTCCAAATCCCACCAGCTCCCCTACACCATAAAAAATAAACGGTCCCTAATTTATTGGTATTTTTTTATATTTATACTTTATTTCTTATTTTTATTTTTGTATGAGAACCTTCTTGCAACAAGTTGTATACGAATTCAAATATTTTTTTTAATTCGCTTTTTTACTTTACCTATTTTGTAAATCCTTGTTCTTCTTTTTTATTATCACAGACTTTCCTTTATCTCACTGGCTAAAATCCTAGTAATTGAACAAACACAAAACCTCGCCTTTTAACCTTTTATTATTCCTCCAGCTATTTGTGAAACTTGCCGACATGTGCATTACAAGAGACGAGGAGAAAAACAGCAACAGGATAAGGTTGAAGTTGTGAGTATTTTCGTTTTTCTCGTTAAAAGTTACATAAACAATCAATCCGTCCACAATATTTAAATGCAATTTTGTGTTAATTTTGAGCTACCCAGATGGTTTCTACTGTTGTGCTTTATCATTTCATTTATACACTTTTTTTGATTTTATACCATTCTATGACTTTGTTCACCTTATTTTTGGCAAACTCTTTCCTTTATACTTTTTTCCTATTCGGACCTTTGCCAGTTGCTTGGGTTGGTTTTCATTCATTTCATCTCTTTCCATGTCATAGGTATCACTTGAAGAAGAGCAAGAAACACCCCTATACTTGTCATCATTTGAGGCTGATGCCCAACACCGTCCAAGTTCATCATCTGCGCCTGTCCAATTTGATGATCTCAGCCAGCCTAATACCTCATGTGCGCAAGCTCAGTTCGTTGATCTCAACCAGCCTAGTACCTCATCTGCGCAAGCTCAGTTCGTTGATCTCAACCAGCCTAGTACCTCATCTTCATATGCTCAGTCCGATGACCGTCACCAGCCAGCTACCTCGTCATCTGCTCGTGTTCACTTTGATGATCTCCGCCAGCCGAGTACTCCTGCATCTGCTCAAATCGAATACGAGACTGAAACAACATCCTCTCAGTCATCACAGAGTACTGTACCTGAACAGGAAGTTAGTGTCTGGGAAGACGAAATGGAGCTGCAGCAGCAGAAGAGACACACTTCGAACGAAACTATCTCAGAGCTGAGTGGTGGCCGTGTCAGCCCTCTATTGTCAACCTTAAACACTTCATGGGACGACATCTCCAGTACTCAAAAAAAATATTATTCAAGAAAAGCCAAGGAGATGATATCAACGACGCTATCGATTATCAGTCCTGGTCAGGAAGAAGAGTTGTGGAACTCTATCAAACCAGGACCACTCCCTGGAATCGAACCAATGGGTAGAGCCAACAGGCTTCACTTTGATGGAAGTGAAGGATTAGTAAATGTCCTAGTTAAAGCATACGACCAAGCTGCGTCATGGCAAATCAAGCGGCAAATTTTGTCTCTTTTTGCTAACGACTTCACAAGAACTGGACTCCAAGAGTTAATACCAGGCTTGTCAAAGTGGAGAATCGACCAAGCGCGTCTGCATGCCACCGAGACAGGAAAGGGCCAACCTGTGTCTACTCAACCTCTCTTCCGTCAACGAATTGATCAAGCAAAAATAGATCACTTCATAGAATACATTTCGCAACCAGAATTCATTCAAGACGTGGCGTTTGGAACAAAAACCATGAAGCTCGACTCCGGAGAAAATATTCTTATTCCAGCAGTCATAAGAACAATGATACCATCAAGAATTATTTCTCAGTACAAATGTCACTGCGTATTCCAGCAGTTTCAGCCAGCTAGTGATCGATCGCTGTGGAAGATGCTTCAAGTTTGTTCTGCATCCATGCAAAAGTCTCTCCAAGGGCTAGACAACCTGACTGCAGACGGGGCTGAGGCTTTTGATAATGTCTCCAAAGTCGTTGATACCCTCGTAGAAAGTGGAGCTGGTGAACAATGGGGTAAAGAAGTCCACAAACAACTGGTAGAGGGGAAAAGGTACTTAAAAGCTGACTATAAATCGCATGTAGGCACTGGCGAGCACTGTAAAGACCATTGCATAAATTATGCCCTCAGCGATTCAGATTTTGTTGAATGGTCAAGTGACTGTCAACACAACCATGATGTAATTTGCGAAAGATGTGACTCCCTGAAGAACGTACTACAAGAAATCACTGAAAAAGTCGAGGCTGTCGACATTACAGAAGAGCAACGAGCAGTCAAGAGATTTGAAGTAGCAGAATGTATCAGATCCATCAGAGCCTGGAAGTCACATTTACTGCGACTCATCAATCAAGACCAAGCAAAGCAAGAAGCCCTCTCCAATCTTACTGAAGAAGTCTGCCTTATCATTATGGACTGGGCTATGAAGTTCTTGCCCCTGCAGTATCGAGAGCGAATGAGCGACTTCTACGGTAAGAAGGGAAGAAGTTGGCACGTGTCTGCATTGATCACCAAAAGGGATGGAGAATACAACGTTGAGTGCTATGTGCATCTCTTTGATGTCTGTGTTCAAGATGCCTTTTCAGTAATCTCCATCGTCGAAAACCTGTTTCTTGCTGTCAGACGAGATTATCCTTCCATCAAAAAAGCTTACATTCGCTCGGATAATGCTTCGTGCTACCACAATGGTCCTCTCCTTCTGAGCCTACCATATATTGGAAAGAGAACCGGTATCACCCCATTGAGATACGACTTCTCGGATCCTCAGGCAGGAAAAGACATATGCGACCGCAAGATTGCCCCAATGAAAGGTCATATCCGAAGGTGGGTAAACGAAAAGCACGATGTAACTACTGCCGAGAATATGAAAGAAGCCCTCGAGTCACATGGTGGCCTAAAAGGATGTCGAGCTGCTGTGGCGAAAGTAAATCCCCTGAGAGATAATGGAGGAGATAACAAGATTCCAGGGATAAGTCTTTTGAACAATTTCTCTTACGAGAAAAATGGAATTCGAGCGTGGCGAAGTTTCAAGATCGGAACAGGACGTCTAATCAAGTACGAGGATCTTAAAGTTCAGCCTCAACAGGAAACTGGATTAGAGATTATCCAGCAGTTTAGTTCCCGTACCAGAGAGCTCGGTTCAGTAGCTGTACGACAAGCGGAAGACTCGGTTAACAAGCATGACATCTACTCATGCAATGAAAATGATTGCATTTTAACTTTCAAGACCAGAGCAGAGGCAGAAGAACACATGGACACAGGGAAGCACCTAAGGAAAACCGAGAAAGAATCCATGTATGATTCTGTAAGGAAAAGGTGGGCTGACAAGGTAACTGGAGTAAAATTTGTTGGAAGAACTGAAAAGACTGTCCAGCCGCGGCAAAGCCAAGAGCAAGATGAGATCGAGAGCGCGGAAAATGAACAGACAATTGGATGGGCGCTAAAGACAACAAGGACGTGGACAAAAATGGGAAAGAAGGCCAAGGTTTTTCTCATCGAACATTTTGACTTAGGTGCGGAAACAGGCCTCAAAGCAGATCCAGCCCAAGTTTCGAGAGAAATGAAACAAGCTAAGGACAGCAATGGAAAGCCTCTTTTCAAGCCAGAGGAATGGAGGACAGCAAAACAAATCAAAGGTTTTTTCTCGCGTCTGTCCACCAAACGCAAGCAACAACAATCGAACGGGGAGGAAATAGAGCTACTAGATGAAGATATAGAAGCTTTGGAAGCTGAGGAGTCATTAGAAAGCCTTAGAAATGCTGTTTCTCAAGACATGAATGCGCCCAGCCATCCTGTTACAGCTGGGGGGAAAAATCTGTGCCATTTGTCTCGTGATGGGGAGCTGAATAGCCTCAAGGTAGTGCAGTTGCAAAGCATTTGCGAATCTCTGGAAATCATGGTCGAAGGGTCGAAGAAAAGAAAAAGAACATACATAGAACCAATCGAAGAGTTCTTACGTGCATGCTCCTGCAAAAGATCTTAGTCTTTAGTTTGAACACAACTATTTAAAAAAGTTAGTGGTTGATAAAGGACAAAGGCGATATCAATGCGACAGGTCATTTATTTTCATTTATGTCGCCTTGTTAGATTGGATTTTCGCGTTTCCCTTTAGTCAACTTTGGCGATGACTGACCTGTTTGGAAATAGGTGTATTATGGTAAAGGAGAAACAACTGCATTTCACAGAAAAATGAACACTTGCATGTTATCGCAAGAAGACTGGAAAAGTAAAGAGACTATTTCATTTTATGTTCCATTTATCTCTTTCATTTTTTCTTTCACTTAGAATGAAAAATTAAAGTTAGATGATCAGGTTTTCCAGCTCAGTGTTGACAACCTTACCTTTTCATTAATATCGCCATACAAGAGAATTATTATGTTATTAATGTGAATGCAATAATCTACTGCGCTATCATACTTGTAGCATTCCGATATTTTTTTTTGCGTTATTACTAACGACAAAAAATATCGGAATGCTACAAGTATTATTGTTTACGAAAATTTCTAGCCCAGTTTATCAGAGAGGGAAAAGCTTTATTGGTATATTTTATAAACTCAAAAGGCTAGAAATTGTAAGATAAAATTTATATGTAAATTAGCTCCAAAATAATAAACTGGTTTTTTCATTGTATCAGAGTCGAAATTCTTGGAAGTTTCTTTGCTAGGAAACTTTAATTTGATAAAATACGCTAGCTGTAGTTGATATATATATCAAAAATCGAAGTTTGAGTCCATTGAAATGGAAGCGGATAGTTATTATGCAACCTACGACAGACCGGAAGTAAACACTTCACGCAATCACGCAAATCCAGAATGCTATTTTGGCCAAATTTGGAAGCTGCTCGCGTTTGTTTTATTTTAGATCCCAATTTTAACTTTGCAGATTTGCAAAGCCCATGCATAGGGCTTTCGAAAAATGTAATTTATATAAAAAATAACTGCCGCACTTTGGAGAAAAAGGACTTCAAAGTTGATGAATTTTTAGATCGTGAATTAAGCGGCTTTAGATTGTAAAGTTCAAGTACGGGTCAAAATTTCAAAACTCGCCAGATTTGTCTCAAAACTTCAGAAATTCTAGCTCACTAGATGAATTTTCCGAGTAATATATTAAAACTTAAAAAGAGAAAACGATTTTTTGTTTGGAGCAGCTGAAGTTTGGCCTTAGATTTTAATGTCTCCGATGCCGATCACGGGCCAAAACCGAGGGGGGTGGTCTATCTCTACAGAAAAAGTCTCAAGAAAACTTTAAATACCACAGTTCATCATGCAATCGGATAGTCCTTTATTGCTGAAAATTTGGTGGAAATCGGCGGACCCCCATCTTTTGCCCCCGCCCGGTTTTCTCGGACAATCACTCTTAAATCCTTAATAATTGCGCTCTGGCCCATCGGATCATTTATGCGTATCCACATGTTCCTGACTGATCTCGCTCTTAATTGCCCGCGTTTTACGAATCGAAATGGCTGTCGCTATAATTTGCATGCACAACAAGCTCACAAAGTTTGTTTATAATTTAATGAAAGAGAAATTGAAGGGAGCTCATTTAAAATGAAAATTCCATTGGTTTATTTTGAGCTTCTTCATTAATGTTTCGGTAATTAGTGGATTTCATATATGGCCAAACAAGAAACTTGCCTACGATCAGCCAAGATCTAGTAGGACCCAACGAAGGTGCTTCGCAAAAATATCTGTTCCGCAGTGGAAATTCAGCTGGCTGACTGGATGAGAACAGAAACAGGGGGAGACTGAAGAAGAACTCGATCACCAGAAGCTTACCGTAGGTTCAACTTATGCGTCGATCAATTCGAAACTTGGATCGCTCAAATTCCCGCCCCCTCAAACAAAATGGTTTTCAAATGCCCTACTCTATTGTTGAATTTGTCTGTCAAAACCTCCTAAAGCAAAATCATCGTCAACTCCTGCACCCATCGACAATCTTCGGTGAAATATGTATTGGGGAGAGTCAAATTTTTTAAGAATTTCGGTTCTACATATCCAAACAACTATAGAATTCTTTACTAAAACATAAACTAAAAGTTTTGCAACCAGGGAAAAGTAGTCCCTTACGTTTTCGGAAGGAACATTTTGGCAAATTTTGGCACTTAAAAAGGTCACGTAGCAGTTTCGGATGAGCAAATGGCTCGCTGGGGGAAGCTCTTAGAAGGCACAGTCAGCTAGCAATTTCTGAAATAAAGATAAAGTTCCCTAATATTTTTGGAGACTTTAATGTTGAGCAAAGATTTCCGAACAGATCAAATTCTTCTAGGTGATAAAAACATTTCTTTACACAGCCTTTATACATTACTAGGTGCCTAGAAATGTCTCGCAAAGGCTTTTGGCTTAATTTCCTCGTTGAGTGCCCTTGAATAGAGCTTGTGCATAAACTTGCCAACACATGTTTCGTGACCCTTTCATGATGATACCGTTTTTACCAGACTTGAACAACCACAAAAACACAACTTTAATATTCAAACTGTTAAAAGTGGCTTGAAATAGAATTAATTAAGTCGGACATGTCAATAAGCAAGTGTAAACATGCAAAGGATATTTAACGACGGCACGCTATACTTATCAACAACAGAGGCTATGGGGTTTACCACCTCCTGTATTTTAAATTGTTCAGTGTCGGCTGATTACCCCTAGAAACAGAAACGTACATCTTAAACAATGAAATGGGGGTGTGAAACGTACGATACTGTATTCACTCTATAGTATGGCAAAGACGAATGAAATTCCCCATCCCCGGGCACAGAAAATAGTCAAATGCCCGATGGTTGCCGGGGGGATGTTAAAGTTTCGATTTGATCGGCGCATTATCGCATGTTGAAGAAAGAAAAAAAGAAACAAAAAACCTGTTCTGACCAGTTTGGTGAGCGGTTTAGATTGACAAAGTTCTTTGCTGGCTGGGAAACAGGGATACAAAGTTTCCCTCGATATCTAGCTGGAAGCTGGAATTTTGCTCATAACCATCCTGGAAGTGCGGAACACCTTTCTTTCCCAGCAAAAACTTTGAGAACCCCCAAAAAATGTTTTATTAGCGTTTTCTTGGACGTTTTTTGCCTATTACTATTATTATTATTACTATGCATTTTTTGGAAATAATTTTCGTTGGCTGCCCCTGCAGATTCCAAGACTCAGAGGCAAGCAATTTAAATGAAGCCTTGATGGCTAAAAAAAGAAATGAAATTAAACACTATGCGAGGCGTTATTGAAGCAAAAGTTGAGGCAGTTTCCCGGGCCTTAATATATTGCGGTGTCCTGGTTTGACGGGCTTAGAACAGAGCAAACACGGAGGGAACGAGAGTTTTCAATGGAAGAAATTGTTTCCAACACGACACAAAGCCCGAGAATTTATCTTGTCATGTCATCAATCAAACAAGGGATACTTGATTGGTTTCGTCCCGGTTGTTTCACACGCGCCTTATAACTATATTATGCAGTCCGTACGATTTTCTGTAAATGCAGGAAAAAGCCAAAAATACTAGAGAATGACGCAATAGTGGAATAATAAATCCCGTATTGAAAGGTCTTACATACAATCCGTGCGGAGGTTTTCCTTGTTTCTTTATTTCGTTAACCATTCACCATCAGGATTGGAATGAATGAGTTTGAGTGGAATAAGGGAATTGTTTATAGCGGTATGGTCATTAATTAAAGGAGATTTGCGGGACGACGGTCGAAGGCGAGAATGCAAACCCCGAGAAATTTTGTTTATAACGTCATTGTAACACCGTACGTCGTACGTTCAACTCTTCGTGTAAGCCAATACGCGAAATGTCGCGCTACTTTGGTGGGAAGTTGCAAGAGCTGGAAACCACCTTTTTTATTTGTTGCCGGGAAGTCACATGGCCAGGGAATTACATAAAGATAAAGTTAACATATGATAGTTGAAAGCTCCGCTTTTAGGCTTGCCTAAATATGTATATATATTAGTAATAGGTTCTGCTAATTAATAGAACGGGAACTGAAT
>CASBPP010000007.1:37500-42500 GCA_949126865.1 Montipora capitata | reverse complement strand
AAAATCCTAACTTATGGTCCTTAATGTCTTCACGCCCTTGCCCGAATGTTCTTTGACCTTAGGAGCGGAAATCACGACGATGACAACAACGGAAACATCGTAACGCAATCCTTTACATGGCACCCCTAAATTGTGATCGCAATTTATAAAATAAAAAAAATGAAGCAATCAACGGATTTGCAAATATAAATATATTGTTTTAGGAAAATAACGAATAAGTGTAGTCTGCGTCTTGGGTAATCAATAAATTGCTGAAGAGTGGGTATATCATTGAAGGTTATTTGTTTCTTGGAGAGGCTAATATCAGTGATATTAAAAGGACACATGCAGTCTAAAAAGGTATGTTCTATAGAGTCTGGATAAGGACAGAAAATACATGTTTTATTATCGGCTAATCGAAATTTGAAGAGTTCTTTTTGGTTACTAGAATTCTATGTAACAGTTTGAATGAAAATTGCTTTACTTTATAATCATTTGTAGGATGATATGTAAACGAAAGTTTGTTTTTCCATTCTGTATATTCGTCGGCAAAGTTAGTTCTCCTGGTTTTGATGCCGGTTGGCTCCGCTGAGGAGTTCTTGTTAAGAATTTTATAATAAGGTTTGCAGCACATGTTTGCTAGATCTACGGGTGTACTTTCAGGGAACAGAGATACAGTAGTTGAATTTAGTAGCTGTTCATGCGAAGGTACTTCAGCTGACCTGGCTTTCTTTTTCAAATCAGAAGGGATGGCAGCCATGAGTTGAAAATAATGAAGATAATTTGTTTTCATAGTCAACGTGTTTTGAGATTCCTCCTTTTGAGAAATTCCCATCAGAATTATGAAACCAGTATTTCCAAGTACCAGAGCAAGGAGTTGCCGTACGAGTATATTTTAGGCTTATTCTTGAACTCTTGAAAAAACTGTAAAAACTCTCTATAGAAGATAGGTAAATTATTGCTTATACATGCAGCATTATAGTTACATTTGAGAAGGAACTGCAACCCACCATGTGTGGAAACATGTTGATTAGGGATTGCTTTCCGCGAGTCTCGATAATTACTCAGAGATCTACTTATCCAAGCTAAGTGTAAAGCTTTGACTTCTGCAGGAAAGTTAACAAAATTAAGACCCTCTTCCGCAAGGGGTTGATACATAACCAATTTTCCCGCAAGGAATTGAAAAGCTCTGCTTGGACATTTTTTTATTACTGAAGTCGTGACAGATAACATGGACGCCGCGTGTATCAATTGAGACACTCCTAACGTCTTGGCTAGTAAAGAGTTACCATATAGCGTAAGATTCCCAGAAAGCCATATATTTGACTTTTTCTAATCCTATTTTCGAAGCTCTCTTCAACATTCTTGTTTTGGTTATACGACAGAAAGGTACCTAATACTTTAACTGGATCTTTCGTAATTTTAAATTCTACTGTCTTAGAACGGATGTGTTTTATTGTTCGTAAGCACATTGTCTTAGTTTTCTTTTTGTTTAATTTTATTTAAGCCTGAAACTTTTCCGAACCAATCGATGACTTGGAGATGTATTATTATTGGTGTAACATCTGAAAATTGTGAAATGTTTACTTCTTGATCATTTGGTAACTGTACGACTCCACAGTTTCGGTCTTGGCGTATCTTAAGGGCTCCTTGTTTATTCTCACACTAGTGGAATTGTTAGGGGCTAAGCAGGCATCCTTGCCGAACTGCTCTTGATATTTCGAAATAATTGGTCATAAATCCAGAATTCATGACATAGCTTTGTACGTTGCTGTAAAGAACAGAAACCCATTATTATTATTATTATTGTCATTATTATTGCTATTATTATTATTGTTATTATTATTATTATTATTATTATTATTATTATTATTATTATTGTTATTATTATTATTATTAATTATCTCCAAAATTAAATGCCTCAGTTTTCAATATGAAGCTCCACTCCAAGGTGTCGAAACCTTTTCAAAGTCTACAAACAGAAACAATCCTTGAAATTTTTTAGTGTCCAAAAATTCCATTATATCGAGTAATAGTCTTCTATTTTGGCTTATGTATCTGCCACTAATAAATCCGGTTTGGTCCTTATGAATGATTTTCGGTCAACGTTGTTCCATTGTCTTGGCTAGTACTTTTGAGAGGAGTCTATAACCAATATTAAGTGAGGAGATAGGACGCCAATTATTTAAATCCGTCAGGTTTACATAACCTTTTGGGATAAGTGCTATTCTTCTTTTCGGTGAAATTGATAAAGATCCTTTAAGAAAAGAATAAATGTACAAATTCAGAATTCTTTTCCAATCAAGCGGAAAAAAGTTTGGTAAAATTCTTTTGTCAATCCATCTTCTCCTGAAGATGTTTTGTCTGAAATAAACGTTAAAGCATCTTCTAGTTCTTCTAAGGCCAAATCCTCTTCTAAGGATTCCAGTTTAGACCCTCAGTAAAGCCACCCATCTTTTGATTGTGTTCATATACGGAAGTGTTTTTATTGTAGGTAGTTTCAGAACTGTACATGTAAAAATCTCCAATTCTTTTATTTACTTGCACGGCGTCTCATATTTTTTTCTAATTCAACTTCTCGGTTTAGGTTTTTCTCGAAGAGATTTTTTATAGATTAAAGACGTACTAAGTTGGCTTTTCTCCAGCTCGAACCACTTCATCGTTTATCTGAAAATACCTTCTTTCCCCCTTAATTCATGTATACGTTTGCGTTCCTCTTAACCCGCTTCATATTTTTCCAAGATCCCCTGTTCAAAAGCATGGCCATTACAAATTTTGGGGTCAAAATTTGTAATGGCGATCCTTTTAATCCCCTTGTGAAACTTAGTAATTGGTGAAATTTTTGCCTCTTTAGGTGTATTATTAGAGGTGAGATTGTCTTTCGAAAACTGGAAAAATTCTGGGTAACAAAGGCGCTGATGAGCTGAGCTTTAAGCCGGAACTCAAAATGTAATAGAGTATTCAACACATTGCGCTCCAATTCCTTGGGACAGTTAATTTTGCTGTGCCCTTCAAATTAATAATAATAATAATAATAATAATAATAATAATAATAATAATAATAATAAGTTAAGAAAATATAGTAACCCATCGATGCGAGGAAATTTGGTTTATGGCCATGACGTCATGAACGTCCGTACGTACATACGTACTTCCGTCCGTCCGTCCGTCCACCCCTCCATGTATGCCAATGTGACCAGTATCATGTCAGTTTACAGCATACATCTTTGACATTGGACATTCATGTTTTGATCAATTGACACCTGTCAAAACAAGGTCTTCGCTGACCAGTATAAAATGAGATACAATGATTTGCTATTAGTCTCTCCCCACGGGGCTTTTCAGGACTAATTTTACAATACTTTTGTGGGGGACTTTAGCCAGACTGCTTGTTACGCAGTTTACAATTAATTTTTATGAAAGTGAAAGATGCCCCCGTCCAGCTTAGGTTAGTCCACAACACCGGGGACTACGTCCCCTACTCTTATCGAACAGTGAGTGGGTTCTTTAACGTCCCATACTATTTAATTTCCAACAAGGGTTATGAGACGGGACGTCCGGTTTACAGTCCTTATCCGAGAAGACTTGAAAGTCTAACCGTTTGCAGATGTAATTACAAAGGCAGCACATTCTCCTCAGTTATTTTAAGACCCTGAGTGTTGGTCCGGCCGGAGTCGAACTCACGACCTCCCGCATGACAGCCCGATGCTCAACCAACTGAGCCACCGGTGCGCGGTGACCATATCGCGGGCTCAAGCTTAGAGCTCACCGAGGTCAAGTGGTTTTTTGTTAAGTTGACCACTGACCAGGTAATGGTTTTCGTTTGGATTGCAGTCTCAACCTAGGCTAACTCACCTAAAAATAAGCGAGGCTTCATTTTTCGCGGGCTTTCTGTGGCTGGACGCGGCTACACGGCCATGCTATGTCATCTATAGTTCTTACACAGTCAACTCTTTTCGTGATCAGGTGGAAAACGATTTGTAAATGTTTTCTTTCTGCCCTTTCGCTCGTTTCAATCCAGTTTGACATATCATGATAGCTGTGGTCCACACTGGCGGCTACGAAGTTATTTAAGCGAAGCATCGGAGGGATATAAACTTAGAGCTGTGTTTATTTTTAATTTGCTTAGAGCTGCTTTTTGCTCTGTACTGCAATCTTTGGCATATCTTTAGAAGCTCTGATAAGGTTACATGATGCCTGGAGGACCTATGACTAGAACAGAAACGAAAGGAGAGCGAAAGAGAACGACAACGACAAAACAGAATACCCAGTAATAGCTCATACTTATTGGAAGACGTTACTCCACAAATTCTTTCCTTGGGCACTAACCGTTTGTTATTCTTACGGATGCGTTATTTAAAGTGGATATGTATTTTTAAAAAGTGGTTTAATCGGTTTTTCCTTTGTTCAGGAATGAAAGTCGAATTTTTATTGACAACTGGACTTAAATAACAATTATCTGTACTAATTTGGACACAAAGAGAATGTTGAATTGTTTGTTTGTTTTGCTTTAAAATGCGAGCGAACAAGTGCTTTTTTAATCCGTTTGCCGAAATGGTTGTCGATGTACCTCGACAGTGACAAGAAAATTTTGCCTTTAAGACATATTATAAACACGTAACCGAAATTAGTTCTTGTAAAATTAGTGGGGAATTTCACTAGCTTGTGTTTTCAGAAGTTTGTTTAATTAAAGCACCTGAAGGTAATTAAGTGTTCGTCCTTTCTTGGTTGCATTGTGGTATTTTGCCGATTCTTGTTCCAAGCCAAGCTGGCGTGTTTCAATGAAGTAAATCAAAATGTGAATGATCTCGTTTTCAGAGGTAAAGTGGAATAAAGTCCATTAGTAAAACTTTTTTTTTTTACCTTAAAGTTACAAAGTTTTTTATGGTTTCTAATTTTAGCGTGATTCCTATTCGCTGGGTATTGACAGCTAACTCTGAAACGGCTTTTTTCCTTTCCATTTGCTCACTGAGGGTGTGCTTGTTTTCTTTTAAAACTCGTGCGGTTCAGCAAAAAATCAG
>CASBPP010000007.1:10000-32500 GCA_949126865.1 Montipora capitata | reverse complement strand
TTATAAATTTCTCCTGAACGTAGTTTTCCAAAGTACTATTCATTGCTGTATACATCAAAAGTATAAATTTGTCGTTGTTACTTCTTCTGGTTGACAAAAGTTTCCGTCTCTCCAGTTTTAATGTCTGGGCGCTGTGTCCAACTGGTTACTACTTGAACGGCCTCAGATTGGGAGCTGGACCACCTGCATACCTACAACACATTGACGAGGGACAATGCTGCCATCCACAGGGTCACCCCAACAGTTACGAGCACTGTTACGATCAAGATGTCTCCCTTTCGTTTAACTACAGGGGTTGGAGTGAATGCCAACAGGCGGGATATTACATGACAGGTTTCTACAAAAGCAATTGCAACGACATTTACTGCATTGAAAAGTTCAGATGCTGCAAGATGAAGAAACGTAATTTTTATTTCCTTGACTTACACACGTAGATCAAGAATTATAAACTTGACGTGTTGTATGCTATAACATACATTTTCAAAAGTAACAATTATGATTTTGAAAATTATTTATACAAAAATTTCTGAAAGGCTGGGACCGAAACTAAGAAAAAACGATCTTAGCAAAAACTTAAAAATAGTAGTTACCTGTTAATAAAGAAAACAGCTTAGCTTATTGCTACTGATGCCGTGTTTACATTTTAGCTTTTACCAAGGTAAAAATTTACTAAGGTCAAGTTACTTAACCTTGGTACATTCGTTCAGTGTTTACCCTGGCTCAAATAACTTAAGTTGATCTGTCAACACTCGCGCCCGCTACATTATCAACGTCATGAAATCGAACTGGCGGAAAATTCCATATCCTGATCATGCTTAGGCACAAGATCAATGTCGCCTTCTGCTTCGTTGTCACCGTCAACATCTCTCCCTTTTCCATACCCAGTGGTCCATAGTTTGTCTTTGGTTGTTGTTGTTGTTGTTGTTTGTATTTTTTTGTCAGATCGCTCATTTTATTTTTGCATTGCTGCGCTGTTTTGTCGCTTCAAACTTTCTCTTGCCTGCATCTCTCGTGCAGTTGCTTTGCAATAGATTCCCATTCTGTCGAATTATATGCTTTATAGCGAGGCGTCTCTTCGTTCTGACCGAACAACTCGATGATGATCGATTTTCTTGGTCTCGTCCCCAGACCGACTGAAATTTGTTTATGAATAATTTTCAAAATCGTAACGGTTACTTTTGAAAATGTTTGTTGTAGCATTGGAAGTGTCAAATTTATAAAAATGCGTTACTTCGCAATGTTTATCACCGCGATTACGTTTTATTTCTAACTAACAGTTTATATGATATTCTTTGTCTTTCTTTAAGAAGGACAGCAGTTACCCTCTGCTGACAAATGTTTCTTAAATTTAGCTGATGCTGACTGGAGTGATTGGAGCCAATGGAGTCTTTGTACAAGGGACTTTAATGGCATGCAGATGCGGACAAGGGAATGCGTGAACACAAAGTCACAATTTGGTGAACCATGCAAAGGATTTACTACAGTTATGAGAGGGTGCACAAACACGTCAAGTTGTCAGCAAGGTATATTACCAAAGTCAATGCTGTTTAGTTTGACTTTGAATTGCTTGCAAAGCAACTCCTAAAATACCGGTCAATACCCTGTTACTCGTTAGCTTGTCTATTTTTCATTTACAGAATGTTCATTTTCCCTGTGTCGCTTTTTTGCGAGCTTTCTTCAAACCATATTCTGCTGAACTGTCTAGTTAATCTGAGGGAGAAAGCTAGGCGATCCTCGTACGTTTTGCACTTGTCCTATCAGTTATAAGAAATAGATGGCCTGTCAACACTACCTGGCAAAAAAGGATACAAGGATATGTTATCATATCTCCATTAATTTACCGGGATCAACATAAAAAAATAACATTAGTCAATCAGAACCCAGCTAACAATTGCACAATTGCTAGTTATTCACCAGCGCCGCAATTTCCTTTATTAGAATTTCCAATACGTTTTCAAACAGAGGGCAATCCTTCTGCTGGACTTTTTCAAATTCTCAAGAACAACACCTGGAAAGCTCTCTGCACCGCACATTGGAATAATACTGAAAGAACTCTTGCCTGCGAAGTAAATGGCTACTCTGACTACAATAATGACAATTTTACAGGCAATTGGAAAAGAGGAAATACAAGCTTGGTGAACGTCACTTCTCAATCCTGTTCATTAATCACTCAGAGTTGTGGGTTCATTAGCAAACGAATCCAGTGTTCAGGTACAATAGTATGGATAACGAAAACTTGTTTTACCCTCACCATCGCATAGTTTTGACACAGCAAGATAACTAAAATCCTATTTGTTAGTTTATAAACTGAGGTAGTTTAGTTTATAAGCTGAGGTGCAGTTGGACTGAACCAGAAAAATGTCTCACTTAGCTCTGCTGCAGAGCAGGACTTATTTAAGTCCAGCGCCTAAACCTCTAGACCACACTTCACGGTCTTTGTGACTGATGGCTCTGAAACCGTCAACTCTACGTTTAAGAAATGAAGGCCCAACTGAACAGTCTCAATGAATGGGCTTCCTCTTAAAACAATATCATTGTTACATCATTAAATTAATACTTTTAGCAATGCTATCCTGTTCAAAGTTTAAGTCAAACTGAGATAAAATTGAGATATTGAGGAATAGACAATGAACAGAAAACAATTTTTAGTTGTCAAAAGGAACGTAGAGGACAATTACAACCAAGCATTGCTTTAATTTCAGTTCCCGTGCGCCTTATTGGAGCAGAGGTTGAGTATGGTGGAAGAGTAGAGGTTTATTACCGTGGAAGATGGGGCAAGATCTGTCATGTAAAATGGGACATCAATGACGCCAACGTTGTTTGTAAACAACTTGGCTTTAAAGGTGCTCTGGCCGAATTTGTGAAGGGCATGAATACCACTGATAAAGACATAACCGATGTGATGTCAGATGTAGGTTGTACTGGACAGGAATCCGTTTTAGCCCAATGTAATCGTTCAAATGGAGAGCACAAGTGTTCAGGACACATTGGAGCTAAGGCATTGTGTGTACCAAGTAAGTTACTTCACTTTTCACCGTGACTGTGTATTTTATCGATTCCTGACAAACATAGGGTTGTGACTAGAGTTAGTTTTTTAACTTGATCACTCCCATCAATATATTGTTTTAACATTTGTGATGAAAGCTAAATATTCTGTCTTGTGAATCATCAGCTATGTCAAATCCAAATAAACTTCAATTTCACTCCGACTATATTTCGAACAAAAATAAAAACAATTTTTTTTGCACATGTTTATTTAAATCAACAATGGATGTTAACGACTCTGCGCACACTTTGATATCGTGGTTTTAGTCTACTTGACGATTCACTGAAGGGAAAAAACGGAGCGCATACATAGATTACAAGGAAAGGTAGAATTAGTAAACCAAAGGAAAGCGAATTCAGAAAAACACGACACTTACAAGATCTCTGCGGCTATACAGATTACAGACACGGTTTTGCATACAACATGGACAAACTTATATTCGAAAACTAAAAATTGATAGTTATAATTAACAATTTTTACACGTATAACTGACAATTTACACTTATAATTGGCAATGAACTCTTATAACTGACAATGAAAGCTTATAAGTGGCAATGAACACTTATGACTGGCAATTAAAACTTACAACTGATAGTTGGCACCCATAACTGGCAATTAGCACTTACAACTAGCATATGACACTTAGTAAAAAATTACTCTACACATTTAAATGGCAAAAACTCTACTTTTAAATAGCTATATACAATCCACTTCTTGGCTCAGTGTTCCTGGATTTGGCTAGCGTTCTCCAGAAATAGTATTCTCAATGCCTAAATCAATGTCCGACAGTTCAAAGTGGACTCTCCTATAAAGCTCGCGAGCCTCTTAAGCAAAGTAATGCTGATCTCAGCAGCGCAAAAGACACTCTCGCCCTGATCCATGACATGGTTGTCGCAGAACTTTCGCCCTTCTTTGTAGCAACTAACTCAGCAAGTATACTATGGTATCGATTGCATTCCACCGCCATTCCACCCTTCGTCCTGAAAACTAATAGCGGGAATGTAGCTTGGTCCACTTCTAACACACGGCTAGCATACTGGCGCTTCTTCTCTGTTTCGTGCTGCCTGAATATTGTGGTCTGGATCCAAATTTCTATAGGATTCTGCATTCGGATGGCATACTCTGACATAAAAGGGCGGACCTCTGTCTCTCCCTGAATCCCCTAGCAACTATATCCAGCCCGCATCAGGGGCGGTGTTGGCTCCCCTATTCTACTCTTTCCCTGTGATTTCTTGCAAAACTGGTTCGGTTTCGACACCATTGCATACCATGCGAAACAGTTCCTCCTCCAAATCCTTCAGTTCATTATGGCATTGGATGGTAAATCCACCTCGTTTGCATATCATAGCGTGATCCACATTGAAGATGACCCCGCAAACACAAACAGAGGGCGTATCAGGAACAGCGCCTCGAAACTCACTCTTTTTTTAAATCAAAATTCATATCTCTAATTGGCAAAACAGAAAGCCAACTAGGAGCACCTTTCTGAGTGGCAAGGTTGACAGCTCTCAAAGTTCTTTCAGAAATCGAGTTCTTCACCTCATCAAGTGTTTCCTTCAGATACTGACTGATGCTGCATACTCTAAGACTGCTTTTTGGCTCGGATTTATAAGGCCCATGCCTCCCACTCTAACTGGCAGCGCCAGCAGCTCACGTTCAGCTTGTGTACAATTGTGAATTGTATTGGACGGTATCAGGGCATCAGCTATTGCACGCTCCAAAGGTGCGAGTAGATGATCTTCTGTATCAGGCAGAGTTCTTATAAAGTATGTCCAGTGGTGTTTTAATCCAAAAGTGAACGCTGCTAATAATAATAATAATAATAATAATAATAATAATAATAATAATAACAATAACAATAACAATAACAATAACAATAACAATAACAATAACAATAACAATAACAATAACAATAACAATAACAATAACAATAATAATAATAATAATAATAATACCGAAACTTCGTAGCAGCACGAAGTAAGATGATCCATACGATATTTTAAAATTCATCTTTAATCAAGACATGTTTCGGATGAAACATCATCCTTCGTCAGTTGTACAATAAGAAATAAACTAAAGTTGAGCAATAAATAGTGTAACAAAGTGAGATATAACATGAATAATTAAGGATTAAGGCGAGAACAGAGCAACCACGACACAAAACAAAAAAAAAAACAGACTATTTAAGCTAAGAAAAGAAACTAATTAGTATGAAAGGGATAAATTAAGATGTTTGACGTGGGAATTTAAAGATGGCTGCTCCCATAGGAAATTAAGTTGGTGTTCACCCCGTTTAAAATCAGGAGTTGGTTTGGGGCGAAGGATCCTATCCCTGCGGGTTTACGATAGCGAGTCATTTACAAGTTTTCATGTGCAGGCTGTAATGCCTGTTTTATTGGTGAAACCAATAGACACTTCGCCACTCGCATCCGTGAACATCTCGCCTCCGACAAACATTCCCATATCTTAAAGCACTTGAGAGGTTTTGCAAATTGTCGCTCCCGGTGTTCAGAAGACTGTTTTAAAATCCTCGACTCTGCTTCCACACGTTTCCAATTGAAAATTAAAGAAGCCATGTATATCCTTTGGGAGCAGCCATCTTTAAATTCCCAAGTCAAACACCTTCATTTATCCCTTTCATACTAATTAGTTTCTTTTCTTGGCTTAAATAGTCTGTTTTTTCTGTTTTGTGTCGTGGTTGTTCTGTTCTCGCCTTAAACCTTAATTATTCATGTTATATCTCACTTTGTTACACTATTTATTGCTCAACTTTAGTTTTTTTCTCATTGTACAACTGACGATGGATGATGTTTCATCCGAAACATGTCTTGATTAAAGCTGAATTTTAAAAATATCGTATGGATCATCGAAGCAATAATAATGATAATAATAATAATAATAATAATAATAATAATAATAATAATAATAATAATAATAATAATAATAATAATAACAATAACAATAATAATAATAATAATAATAATAATAATAATAATAATAATAATAATAATAATAATAATAATAATAATAATCACTTTATTTGCATGATAAAAATACTTACAAAAATTAAAATATCTCCAAAGGGTAAGGACTATAAATTTACGAGCAATATATGGTATGGCAATATATGGTATATGGTTATGTTGATATAGACGAATTTTAGAGGTAAAAGTTCTAGAGAAATAAAATGTGTTTGAAAATAGATTAAAATATAAGAATCTGTAAATAAAAAAAAATAGATTTACTGCGAAAGATTTTCAAACACCTTGAGAAATTTTTGAAATAATTTTTTCAACATAACAACTTTGTTCTAGACATCGTGGAGGTTCTGGAAAAGAAAAGCCTTAGTTCTAATCTTGGTAGCACTGAAACCGTGAAATGTTCCTTAAAGAATGAAAATCAGAATAAGAGTGTTATATGGTATGAAATTGGCACCACTGTCAGAGAACTCAAGTCAGAAGAGAGAATTGTGGTCAATGGTGGAACTTTGACAATAAAAAAATGTTCAGCTGCATGACGGCGGAACATATGAGTGTCGAGGAGTACGTTACACTCGATTCTACACAGTTTACATCAATGGTGAGTTTTTAAAACGTTTAGAAAGCCATCAATATGCTATAAATAATCTACAACGACAACAACCGTGATAATCGAGTTTATTCTTATCCTTATCATCTTAATTCTCACCTTCATCAACATGATCCTAAGCATCAAGATCATCACCTTCATGATCTTCATTGTCATCATCATTCTTAAATTCGCTTTGTACCGGGTCGATTTAACTTCTCCACTACTACCGTTAGCTTCATTCGCTATATAACTAACTTTTCAATTACCGCTAACCTCACTGTTTGTTTATCTGGTCTACTGAAAAATTGTTTTACAACTTAATCATCTGCGTTGCTCTTTCCTTCTTAGAACGTTCATTTCACTGCACAATAACAGTTGAGCATTTATATGTGTTTTTCTTAAGAATTCTATCCGTCATTTATCTTCATGAGATAAGATTGTCAGTCTCTCCGTGAAAGTAATCGTTGCAGTTATGAAGCAACTAGATCAGTTGCAAAAGAAGCCTGAAAGTTTCAACAGGACTTGAATCCCACTTGCTCTTACTATTATCTTTCCTATAAGGCCAACTGGGAGCTGGTTGCTTGTAATTTCGAATTGTAACCATAATTAAGGGTGGATGTATGAAATTTATTCATGGGTTTGGTTCCTGTTTAAGAGTGAACTGTTTCAGGCTTCTTTCGCAACTGACCATGTTGCATCATAACTGCGATAGTCTACACAACCGCAGTTACAATATACTAAATTTTAATATATTCTCTCTATCATTATCATTACTATGTGTTAGCACTGCAGGCGATTTATCCATCACTTATTTTTCTTCTTTAGCCCAATTTAAAAACGAAAGACCACAACAAAAACTTATATATGGCAAACCTGGCAAAATAAGTTGTACTGCAGAAGGAAATCCTCCTCCTCAATTTGAATGGAACAAAAACGATAACCTAGACTTGAAGGATGACCGATTGACGCAGTTGTCAGGTGGCAGTTTGCAGATCGATAGAGTTCGGTGGCAAGATAAGGGAGTTTACGAATGTTTCATGAAACAAACCAAAGGACGTCAGGGAATCACTGTTTCTCTCCAACGTATCAACGTGTTTGTCATAGGTGGGTAACGGTGGAAATGATGAAGGTTGCATTCATAACGAAATCAGAAAAAAAAAAAAAACGGTTCCCAAAAGCTAGTAGAAATTTGGAACATATGAAATGAATGTTGATAGAACCCATTGGGAACTCGGAAAAATCCGACTTTTTATATCTGTATATCATTCTCACATTCGCTCACTTGGTTGGTTGGTTATCCGCCTCTCAGATATGCTTTCAGTTGACTGCGTAATGCAGTTATGAGCATGCTGTCAGTCGTTATTTGACTCTGTAGCTGCGTGATGCAGCTCGAGTCAAAGACCAACGTTTCACCCTTGCTCACCATAGAGTCTCCAGTAGCTCAGTGGTTAAAGCATCCGACTAGATAACGGAGGGTCCCGGGTTCGCATTCCATATGGGGCTCGGATTTTTCCGAGTTCCCAATGGGTTCTATCAACAGTTAATTTCATATATGTATATCATTCTCACATTCGCAAATTTTGAACACCAGCAAAAAAAAGGCAATGAGTAAGGCAACCCAAGTTTCCTTGAATAACAGGCAAATAAATACTTCATAACAAATGACGTCTTACCACTCCACGCCACAGTACTAACGAATCTGTCAAATCCCTAGGCATTTAAATGACGAAGGAGGCTATCATTAGATAATGGCACATCACACAAACTGCTTTGAGTTGCTTCTATTGTCAGGCAAATTTAAACAATTCTTTCTTTGTTCCCAGGAGAGAAGAAAAATCTAAACAACAAGCATTTTGACAAAGCATTCTGCTCTCGGTAGTAAAATGACTTTTTCATGCAAATCATCTATTGTTGCCCTTTGTAAAAAAAAAATGTTCCCCTATTAGCTCCTTCTGTTCTTCCACCAGCATTTGTACATTAATTATTGCCATGTTATCTGTCTTCAAAGACTGGATTCAAAACAAATACATGCAACTCCAGAAGGCTGTTTCCGGTGGAAATAACTTGAGGCCGATATTCTTTTGACAGTGAATATTCGAATAAAGGAGGCGGGTGATTACGGATGTAAATGTTATCACCTCAGTGCACGATCTTTATAATTCGACCTTAAAAGATATTTCAAGCTAATTCCTCCTACGTTTTATTATTTGTCCCAACCCCTTCAACGGGAAAACCTTAAGTTGCTCGCACAATAGCGGTCATTTTGCAGCTACATGACCCCAGAACATGTAGCAGTTTTCAAATCATATTCCATACATATAACGAGGCATAGAGCGGGAACCTATCGCGGGGACATAAAGCACTGACCAAACCACAACATGAACAAACAGAACAAACTGCGCCATAAGCATGTGCCTGGGACATCTATCCATTTTACTCACACACCACGGAGCATTTAACAAACATGTTTAGCGGGGACATGCAGTGCGTACAGCAACTAACACATACAATTAAGCACAGCAGCGGGAACACTTTTCAGAGACGTCTAGCGGCGGTCAATTCGTGTTTCGTTCACACTAGGGGGACTGTAGCAGGCGCCTGTATCGGAAGCGTGCAGCAGAAACAACTGCAACAACTGCAGCCATTACACATGTCTCGAGGACATGAAGCCGCGGTCAACTCCTGTTTCATACATACGATTAGAAATGCATGCTAACAGCAGGGACAAAACCTATTTACGCACACACATTCGCCCCTACATTTATTACATGTGCCAGGGTCATGCAGCCGCAAGGTGTCTCATTGTCTGAGTTCTTCGTGCCACAGGATTTCACACCGATGTTTTGTCACTGCAACATGTCCCGCCAAAGTTCATTTGGTCGAACTTCATGTGGCATGTTGCAGCAGCGAATGTTGAAAAAAGGACGTCTTTTATCATGCGAACAGTTCGAGAGCGTGCGCCCGTAGGTTACTGAGAGATTTAACCAATCACAGGCATAGAGAAGTCCCTGAGACGCGTTGAACTTCCCGCTTTTGTGCTTAAGAACGGCTGCCTGTAAGAATGGAGAATCGTCCGTCAACGCCCAACGTCCAAATTTTGCTGCGAGAACCAAGCAACGGTGAAGTCTTTAAGAAACGGTCCAGATAAGAACGATAGCAACAACGGCAACGAACATGTTGGAATGCAATTGGTATGCAAAAAGGTGATAACTTTTCTATTGTCTGTACTTACTTCTGATTGGCTTAAACAGCAAAAGTTAACAAAACTTCATAAAAGCAGTATTATATTCATCCTTACTTTCCAACCATCTTCCATCTTTCATCTGGTCTCAGTTTAAATGAATTCCACAGAAATCGTATGTGGGGAACATGTAAAATTGTAAACGTTTCTTGGCTTTTGTTTTCAACTCTTGTGATTGGTCAAAATCTTTTAACACAAAAAACACCCTTTCAAAGTGGGCTGTAAATGAATTTTATTGCGTTAACGGCTTTCCTGTAGGTTTATGCATTCTCTGTGTAAAAATGATAACATTCCTATGTGGGGAAAGCCCCGTTGCCGCATAACAAAGAAAATTGCTATCCACCTTACACGGATCATTACTTAAATGAATTCAATTGGCACCAAACTTGACAAAAATTAACAAAAACTATTCTTGTTCATTTCTACTTCGATACTTTTTACGGAAATGTTAAAATTGTGATTTTCTAAGCTCTTTAAAGAACATCCTCAAAGACCACATAACATGGCGGCGGAAAATGGGTGATATTTGACGAGGTAAAAAGGTACCTAGTACCGCATTCTTATTTTTTTTTACTTCATATTCTTAAAATATTGCTATTATTCATTTTCTGTGTGAAGTTTTATGCTCGAACTCGGAACGCTTCCCTCCGAAAATATCAGAAATGTTTGTAACCTGAGCGAGCTAAATGACGCGAAATTTGAACGCAAGCTGATGCTAATTATTCATGTAGAATCGTCGAACTGACTAATTTTCGGCTTTGTAGCTTGGAAAGCTTTAAAAAATGCGAAGTTATCCTTTAGAAGTATTAAAAGTGACTGACTGAAATTAATACGATATTAAATCTGTTCAGTTTTTTGTCAAAAGAGATCGTGATTCACACGACAAGTTAATATTTTAGGTGCGAGGAATGTACTCCACTGTAATGCGAAAGGAATCGAGAATTATTTTTGTAATTGTTTACATTACAAAACGCACGCAGTGTCAGTTTCATTGAAATGCATGTACGACTTGGCGGACCGTTTCATTTCAAGACCACCCTTTTAAAAGCTAGTAGTAGAGTAAAAATATGACAGAATTTCAAAGAATTTCAAACTAAATCAGTATACATAATGATATGCTCAAAAACGAAAACTGAATGTGCGTCAATTGTGCGGTATCAAAGACATAATTTGACATAATGAACGGTTACTACCGAAAGAAAGCTACCTAAAGCAGTACGTACTTGCACTTCAGTGAGCTACTTAAAGTTTGAGTCCATAATGTAACAATTCCTGACTTTCTTGATTCACTGGATTTTCTGTGCATACAAATATTTACGGAAGACTTCATAATAAACACTGAACTCTTTATCTTCCCTTCCCTTCTTTGTTCTCTCCGGATATAGCAAGGTCAAAGGTTATATCTCCACCATAGTTGTCGCAGTTGATTATAGCTTCATCACAGTTAGCAACGAGGGTAAGACCTCGGGATGGATATTTTATACTTTTACTCTAAGCACCTAGAATATTCTGTTGCTATTTATAGTGTATTACAAGGTGTACTATTTGTGGAAACTGCTGAATCACATCAAAGAAATTTCTCGAATATAACAGATTATAAGACAATTCTAAAAAAATCTGGAATTGCATGACAGATAAGCTAAAAGTAATTCTGATCCTCATAACAACAGGGTCAGCAAATTGAAGCCGGATACCCTGGTAATCCGAAAGTCTCGAAGCTCAAGTTTGTTAGAGACTCAAAAATGTTACACACTATTAACGGTTACCTCTTGAATTTCATAGAAATTAACTTAAATTTGGATAAGGTCGTTTAACGAGATAGTCTAATTGGCGCGGGTTAATTGACGTGTGTGCGGGTAAATTGTTGTCGCCGGTCGAGTATAAATTGTCACGTGTCTAGAAAATAGGGAAAAAATTGAAGTTTTATTTTACAAAAGTACACCACTTCAACGTTTTCAATGACAATAACAACAACAACAACAACAACAATAGCTTGGAAATTAACTTATGCTTAATTTTAAGATTTTCGTTTGTATAATTGCATGAGATAGACTATTGATCGAGTTACGAGATGAGTTGAGTTTGAGTTGAGTTTGAGTTAAGATTGAGTTAAAATTGAGTTAAAATTGAGTTACGGTTTTTGGCATTTTTGGCACTTAAATCTAATAAATATTAAGTAGAAGTCACTGAGAAGACCACGAAACACCGTTTTCGTGAAGTGCACAGGTGTATATTTGCGAAATGGTTTTAACCTGATCAAAACAATCTTGAAATTTCATGCACGGCAGTATTCTTGTTTACCAGTTTACCAGTTTCAGCACTTGGACTCCTTCGATTTGACTACTGCCTGTTTTGCTGTTATATGGTGTCATCGATCAGTAATCCATTCAGAAGATTATGCCAAGCCGACCACAAGGCTGATGAAAAAGACCAGACCACAACACCGTACACTTTTCGACTAGTGTGTGAGATCTTTAACATCCCACAGAGTTTATGAACATTGAAGGTTGTGAGACGGGACCTGCCATTTATAGTCTTTATTCGCGAAGACTCGAAAGTCTAACCATTTGCGGATGTTATTACAACGGCAGCACTTTCTCCTCAATTATTTTAAGACCATGAGTGTTGCGGGTCCGGCCAGAGTCGAACTCACGATCTCCTGCATAACAAACTGAGCCACCGGCGAGCGGTTGCTCCTTCTAGCGATGCAGAAAAGATGTCTTCAGTTGTAAGGCTAAGGATGGGATTTACTGTTTATTTTTAGCCCCCGCGGCTAAACGATGAAACACACCGTTTGTCGTTCAGCAGCGTGGTTTTCATGATCAGTGAGCCTTATGATGGTTTATGTAAAAGGAGGAATCCGGAACCTGGAACGCGTTTTTTCCCCTACTGACCCTTTGTCAGTTCTCATTTATGTACTTGCAAAAAGAAAACAAACCGTGCACGAAAAACCAAAATTAATTAACAGGTAAATAAATAAATAATGCGAAATAACGGCAAACTGCTTTATGCAACATGATTGAAAGCGGTGCAAGTTTTAGGATGGTAAAAGTGTAGACAGAAAGAAATGTCTATCGTGATTTGTTCAGATCATAGATCTACTTTCAATTTCAATACTCTGATTTCAAAACTTATTTTTTAATAGACCTTTTTTTTAACCGGTTGAGTAGGGATCCAGACAGACAATTTTTAATTAACAATTAAAGATCACCTCTTGCCGACGACTCTGCGGTTAACTATCCACTTTCCATTGCATGAGAACCAGAACCCGCAGTGCGCAAAGATCCCAAGTCTTACCATGTAGAAACGGGAAACAGAAGGTGAGCGAAACAAACATCATTTCATAGTGTTTTCACTGATTAGTAACAAGTCATGTTTTAGAAAGGGGCCACTATGTATAGATTTCGAAAAACAATGTTAATCGCACCCGTGACCTTTCATGACCTTTCTAGTCGCAAAGTAAACGCGCTTGACACTCTCCTGTAACCGGGCACCGTGACACAATCCGGGCTGCAGGTCTAAAACACGGGTCACTTTTGACGTGTTACTCGTTGCAGGCCATTATTTTACCTTTAGAAAGTAACCCAAAACCCTAATTGATTTGGATAACCCTAGACCTAAACTTGGCTTTTAGGCCTAGGGTTAGACAAATTGAGGTTTTGGGTTACTTTCGAAAAGGTAAAACAATGACACGCAAGTATGAGTGACCCGTCAAACTGAAAGTGACCTTTGTTTTAGACCCCACCCAATCTTGGTCATAAATTTCGGGGACACATGATGCCACACATAAGTTCACCCTTTTCGAAGTTGAAGGGAAAAAAACTATTGACTTTTCTCATGACTGCCCAAAGTTATAGCGCGATCAATGAAAAGGGGGAAGGGGTTGTTTTTTGGATTGGTGTCACCATCTTTTTGGCTGGGATTGTAGCTAGGCAACTAGACGTCATAGCGGACCGAAGTAGGGATTAGCATGCATTTAATTTCATAACTTACAGTTAAAGTTACCACTTAATAGCACTTTAAATAAAAATGTAATACCATCAAGGCCAGGCAAAACAATCCAGCATTTCTTCTTTCAAATTTGCAGTGAAATGGTTATCCGACATGTGTGACTAGGTCAAACATGTTCACTTACTTAAATGCTCGGTTGAACCTCTTTCTGATGATTTAGATCCAGAAGAGTAATGCGGGCTCATTTCGTCATATGTTTTCCTCTTTCGTCTACGGCGTTCTTGTGATGCCAGACGACAAATACGGTTCATGATAGCCGCCGGGCCGGCTTTAACTGGCTTAACAATAAAGCCCATGTATCCCTCTAAGAAGACATCGTTTTGACGTCCATAGACGTAACAGCAGCAACGAGAATGATGCCGTGAAAGGTGTAATAATTATAAGATTGTTTTGATCATTGGAAAGCCATGCCATTTTGCAAAATTTGATGCAAATATATCTTTTAACGAAGATAAAACAGTTTTCGAAGTGACTTGTACTGAATATTCACTACTTTTAATTCCGAAAAACACCTAAAACTGTAACTCAATCTTAACTCAAACTTAACTCAAACTCAACTCAAACTCAACTCAACTCGTAACTCGATGAATAGCCGATCCCTAATTGCATATAACTTGTCGTGGATCCAGCAGAAAATGGAAAAATAAAATTCAACTTTTATTTCACAAATGTAAACCACTTCAACATTTTCAATAGCAGTAACAACAGCTTGAAAATTTCACTTATGCTTAATATTAAGATTTTCTTTTAAATAATTGCTGACTGCTTTTTTTTTCCGTAATATATTTTGACTTCAATTGCATAAATACTTTTGCTTTTCTAAAACACACACACACAAAAAGCAAACATCAAACCCGCGAAGTTCAACTCACCTAACCCTGAATTTTTATCAGTTAACAGTATTACAAAAACAAACCATAACCTTTTAAAGCTGCTATTGTAAGGTCAGTAAATGAACCAGAGAGTCCAGATTTGCTGGTTTTTCTACGAGGGTCAATTGAAAATATTTCCTGTATAATTTCTTTTCTGGTTTTGTTGGTGCCCTCTTTGTACAACATGTTTTGAGCAATAACAGAGTAGGAATTTCCAACAACAGACAAGGCCTCGTTATTAGCTAAAAAAAAGGCTGCTGCAAAAGATTACTTTTCTCTGGCAGTCGACTTATGTTAAGTAATGCCCATATTAAATATTTCTATATTTGTTTTAGATTCACTGCGTATGTTATGTAGGATTTTTGGATGGCTGTGGAGGAGTCCTTTGATTTTATCTTGAGGTTTTCCTTCTTTCATTTTGCCATTTGTAGTCTATCGATAACGGTTTTACTACGAATTGCTTAATTGGTCGGTATCTACCTTCTCGTGGCGATCGTAGGGGTCTGGGATTCGTGGCGCATCTTAGTCGTGAAGGACTCATGTACGGTCTTCGTCACAAAGATCCTCTCTGATCAGATCCCCTCCGAGCCGTTTAGCCCGGTGGATCTGATTTCTTATGGCTTTGTTTTGTTTTGTTTTTCTTGAAGAGATAGGTCCGTTCCCCCCTCCCCTGTACCATTATATTGTTCTTGTTGCTGAAAACGTTGAAGTGGTGTACTTTTGTAAAATAAAAGTTAAATTATTAATTTTTCCTATCTCCTGGACCCGCGACAATTTATACCGGACCCACGACAATTTTTACCGGACCCGGAAAAATTTACCCTCGACACGTGACGCACGCCAATTAGACAATCTCTCTTTGAACATAATGTTGCGAAGTTCTCACCGTTTATGCCGGGAAACCAGAGAACTGATACTATGTTTGCATAGCATTGCACAGATGTCTTGAAAGAGACTTCAAACACGCTAGTTCCACTGCAAACGCTCTTGCTCAATCGAACCCGCGGCTGTGTTTCACGAGTCAAGACTACATCTCTTATTTAAGGGTTTAAGTTCTGTACTATTAGAAACTCGCAGCATGAGCTGTACCTGCCAATTTCGCGGATATGATTGACATTCAATCCCTTGTTGATGGATAAAATGAACCCGTAGCAGTTTCCTTGAGACAAGCCGCCATGAAATTTTATTTATTTGACAATGAATACGTTGATAGATTTCACAGCCAGTTACGTAAAATTATGCTGAACTTCCCAGCCAGCTCGATTACTTCTTGCTAAGCGGCTTTTTTGCCGAGCGGCCCCGCTGGGTACTCCTATAACAACTACATGTGCAACAAAAACGCCTGTAAGTGGCTAATAGTATTGAAAACTTGGAGTCTAAATGTGGAACAAATTGAAACTAAAGTATTTCTTTTTTCAATATTTCTTCATATCTCCAGCGCCCACTAAACACTTCAGCTAACAAGAGTAGCCCGATGATTTTAATAAGTTATCGGTGTGCGATCATTTCAAACAGTACATGTCTTAAACATGGTCTGGAAGTGGGTAACTATGTAAAATCCGGTCGTCCAAATTTGAAAGTGATCGGAACCGTTCTTCGCTGTTTTCGATCTGTTAACATCAGAATCTGCTAACATGCTAGTGAGCGAGCCCTAATTTGCATATCCGTTGATTACGCATGCGCGTATCAACGGGTAATCTTAAGAAATTGCAACATAAATCTCTTTAGCGTGTATAATGCTTTCTTTCACCACAATCGACTTCCAATTCGTCTTCTTCTTCTAACCGTGCGGCCCAACTCCTTAAGCTTCTCATAAGAAGATTCTCGTGAGCGTGCAGTATAGATGGTTTTCACTCACGTGATTTGACGGCCATTTTGGTATTCAAAACAATAGAAAATATTTGCACAGAATTTCCATAAAAATAGAGTTCAGTCCCCAAGGGAGAGGATGTCTATTGTTCTAGTACACCAAAATGACCGCTGTGACGTCACCTGAAAACCATTTATAAGAAATAAGAAGTGCAGGTATTAATATGCAAATGAATGTGCAAGCGTAAAAAACAAACAATGTCTGTGCAAGTGATAGTTTATAATTTAGAGAACATTTGGTCAGCGTCTATCAAGAAGATAGTCCCACATCCGGTTCTTAGAGGTTTCTAGACTTGGATCCAGCGCAACAGAATCTTGTAGTTTATTCCAGTCGCGAATCGTCCTCGGGAAGAAATACATTTGATGGTATGAGGTACGAGAAAAGGGGACTTTATAGCTAGTACAGTTTTAACACCTTGAAAGGTGTCTGAAAGATCTAGTCGTTGTGATCCCATGGCTAATCTTCTTTAATGCCTTGCTAAAATCTATTAATATAGCATATATTTGGTGGCTGTTCTACATGGCGCTAACAAGGTCATTTATAAAACCTAATATGATCTCCCAGTCCTGGAGCCGTGTTGCAAAGGATAAAGGATGCTGTGGTCACTCGCATGTCGCATCATTGAACTAGTGATTACCGGTATATGCTCTAATAATTTACAGCAAATACAGGTCAACGATATTGGCCGATAGTTGCTAGGGTTACTTCTCGAGCCCTTTTTATAGAAAGGGACAACTTTTGCTCTTTTTCCAGACTTTCGGGATTTCACCGCTCTCATAAAACTTGACAAATATAATGGTCAGAGAATTTTAGAAATGTTTTGCAAATTTGCTGCTTATTATAATAAAAAGAAGTTGTTTTATTATATGGCAGGCTGGAGCACTCTGATTGACGCTTTTTTGGCCGGGATTTTACAGTACTGACCATTACCATGGCAACCGTCTGTTTCCGTATTTTTTCTCTCTCCCTTGAAATTCAAGCTGAGCGAAACACAAAAAAGATTTCAAAAAGCGGACTTTATTTTTTTTCTCACCACAATAGTACAATTATACCAAGCGAAATTTAGTTTTTCATGTGACCCAGTGTCGGAACGCTTAAAGAAATGATCGATGCCATATATACACAACTTGCAGTCAAGCTACGTCACGCGTGACTAATAATTTTGAAATTTAAACTGAGTATTCAAATCTGCTTGCCAGGTCTTCACTTTTCTCTCGAGATTCTGAATTTCCCGGAGATATTTCCTGGATATGTCGCAAATACTTAACTATGAACTTTCATATTTTGTTATAAATTAAGCAGTGTTAGAAAAGTGAAAACTGTTTCAAGCGTTATGATGAATTATTTTTCAGTTATTGTGCATTTTTCGTACTAACTTTCGGAAAAATCTTAAAGATTCCTTTCAAATCTCAGAAACTCCAAAGAGGAATTCTGATATTCATTTTAGTCTTGCGGATACCGGTCACGCATGACAAAGCTCGTCAATTGCTGGGAACCGTACTGGGGAATATGGGCACTCGGTCGTTTTGTGCGGACCTCTGCGCTCCATTTGTACTTTCACGAAAATTGGGGCCAATATTCCCCAGTACGGCCCTTGCGCTCGGTTAGTAAAAGGTAGGTAAATTTAACCTGTTTAACTCGCAGATGGAAACTTGAGACTAGTAGGAGGAACTAAGAGGAGCCAAGGACGAGTGGAAATACATCACAATGGCTTCTGGGGAACAGTTTGTGATGACGACTGGGATATAAGAGATGCTCAAGTTGTTTGTCGCGCACTCGGGTTCTTCTCTGCCATTTCTGCTCCACAAAGAGCTCATTTTGGGCAAGGTAGCGGTTACATATGGCTGGACGATGTACACTGTGCGGGAATCGAGCGCTCTTTAACAGAATGTAGGAGCCGTGGATGGGGTATCCACAACTGTCATCACAGTGAAGATGCGTCAGTCGACTGTTTAGAAATAAGTAAGTAAAAACCAGCAACGGCGCTACCTTTTATTTAATCGGCCGGGGCCTCGCTTATACAGACACAGGAAGCACAGGAGTCCTATTTGACCGTTTTTCCAGTTAAATTCACCGTACGATCGTGTTACGGTGAATCTTATCCGCGCAACAAAAGCCGCATACAGTAATGCCTGTGGGCTTGTAACTAGTGGTCTTTTAATAGTAAAGAAATAGACAGGGGATGAAAGCGATTTCGGTCAACTTTCTTTTACCATCGTGAATGCAATATCCGGTTATGACTCGGTAACACGTCTTACCGGGCAAATGAAATATTTTTAAAATCTCCCCGGCATTGTAATAAGTTGTAAAAAGTATGAAATATTTTTAAAATACCATTGTAGAAACTTGGAAAGCATCTGTTTAATGGTTTTGACTCGTATCAACAACAGTTTTAAAGGTGAAAAACTAGTCTACGATCCCACCTAACCATGTTGGTGAGTCACGGAATGTGGACTTTGGACCTGGAGCTACGGGATTGAAATGGGTTCTAACTTTCATAGTCCCTGAAATTCTGTGGACTTTTAAGGAAATCGGCTTAAATTTTTCCGAATAAAGTGTGGTAGCCTCTTGTTAAAAATGAAACACAAATCGCTGTGATAAACATTCTCAAGTAACGCATTTCTATAAAATTGACGTTTTGTATGCTACAACATACATATTCAAAAGTAACAATTATGATTTTGGAAATTATTTATAGAAAAATACGATCTTAGCAAAACTCTAAAAAATAGCAGTTACCTATTTACAATTATATAATGAAAGGCTATGAAGTGAGAAATCAATCTTTGAAAACTTTGACTGCTGGGAGCCATGCCAGGGAAAAAACGCAGCCGTGATGGTAAAGCCCATCCATCAAAGTGGCCTCCATGACATTCTGTACTATATGACGTTGCCTCCATCCATCCAACATTAAAAGAAAGCATGCAAACAAGACAATGCAGAATAACATGCACAGGATTACTGACATATTCGGGCGTCGAAGAAATCGCTCTTTTGACCAAGTCAAAACAGCGTTACCTGTCTTTCCCGAGACGACGGAGACCCAATCAGAGGTCACAGAGGTCACAAGGGATTCTATTACATTCTTATCAAAAAGCAACGTTCCTGTTTTTATTCTCACGCCTTTATAGCATTAGCATGGTAAAATCTCTTAAACTGTACAACTTCGACACATATATATCACTTGACGATTGAGCAAATGTGATGTTTATTTTATAATATTTTTTTCTCTAGCTCCTCCTAAGCTGGATGCTTCTCTTAAGAAAGACTCTATGCCTGTGTTGTTTCACTCTACATTACAATTAAAATGTATTGAGAGTGGAAACCCAGAACCAAAGGTGAACTGGACTAACAATGGCATTCAAGTTGGCAATAACAACACTCTTGTCATCACTAATGTGACTTTCAAAGATGCTGGCCAATATGGATGTGTTGCAATGAACAGGGCAGGAAATGTAAGCGGCAAAATTTGGATTGACGTAATAGGTAAGTCATCTAAATCACACGGCCCCCAAAAAAGGTGTGTAACCGTTGGAATATTTAACTGTAATATAGATTAAAATGGTCTTGCATTGTAACATATATAATCAAATCAATCTACTTTACACAAAGTGTCATGGATAGAGCAACAACAAGAATAGCGTACAGTCGTACATTTAATTCATTTTCACGATCTTGCAAACACAGTTATACATGTGCTGGAGCATATAAAGTAACTTGAACTCTGTAAAGTCACAATAAGCATCCTTTAACTAAGAGGGATTACATCATATTGCCATTTTATTTTAAATTCAAACCAGGAGATCAAGAAATTTAAATGGATGAAGTCCACAAGCCATTATAACTTGCCATGCTCCTTCATATTGCATTGAGGGTAGTTATAGGTATTCTCATGAACCGTGAATTGCCTTTTTTTTATTTTCAGTGAAATGTGATTTTGTCAATTACCGCGAGCCGTGATTTTTGAGCAAACTTATCTGCGAAATGAGAATCGGGTGTTTAATTCACCGTGAACTATGACGTGATTTTGCTTCAAGGGTTTGTTTGCTTTTTTTTTTTTTTAATTTTGCGGGAGTAGGAAACCGAGAAATTGTAACAATGGACTGTAAATATAACTCAGCAGAGCAAGGTACAACAAGTACATCTGGATTGCATAATTCACTAAAACGTGAGCCTTCGACACGTGACCTCGCTAGCCTTGACAGAGGGTCTCAATGGGGTTAACTGTGAGCCGTGAAACGTCAAAAAATGTTAACCGTTAAGCGTGAAAATGACCATAAAATAATCCTTAACCGTGATAAAAATTAAGAGCATTTAGTGTCATTTTATTTAAATTATGAAAAGAGGGATATGCAGTATTTTGAAGTATTTAGAGTCTTAAAGAGGCTTTAGAGCACTCGATACTGTTTTAAATCCTTTGCTCTCCAAAATGTCCTTTACCCGAATTAATCTTATATACACAATTGCTAATTTGCTCTGAATTGACTATTATCGTTAATTTAAGAGAGTGTGTCCCAGGATTTCTGGTAGCTGAGAAAATAAGGAAGATAAAAGTCATACCCGTAGATAGGAGTTTGTATCGCACGGGAGGAGAAACGCCCGTAGAGCGGTATAAAGTTCACCTTAAGAATATATGCTATTAACCTAGGATGAGGGAGTCTATCAAGAACATCATCGACTTTCTGGGCCTGAAAGATCAAGCAAAAAACTTTGGTATAGGTTCCCTTGTGTCGCAAAAGACCCAAACATCAATCTGACTTCTGTTGAATGGGATAGACGGCCTTGTTAAAAATTTAGCAGCGTTCATGCAGATTACAAAGGACACATCGATATGAAAACAATGCTAACAACACAAGAACAGAATTTACAGGCCGTGTCCCATTTTAAGCACGAGACGTTCAGCGCTCTACAATACGCCCATACCTTTGGCACGATAGCAAAGGAGTCTATAGGACACATATATATCACTTGACGATTGAGCAAATGTGATGTTTATTTTATATTATTTTTTTCTCTAGCTCCTCCTAAGCTGGATGCTTCTCTTAAGAAAGACTCTATGCCTGTGTTGTTTCACTCTACATTACAATTAAAATGTATTGAGAGTGGATACCCAGCACCAAACGTGAACTGGACTAACAATGGCATTCAAGTTGGCAATAACAACACTCTTGTCATCACTAATGTGACTTTCAAAGATGCTGGCCAATATGGATGTGTTGCAATGAACAGGGCAGGAAATGTAAGCGGCAAAATTTGGATTCACGTAATAGGTAAGTCAGCTAAATGACAAGTCACCAAAAAAAAGTGTGTAACCGTCGGAATATTTAACTGTACTATAGATTAAAATGGTCTTACATTGTAACACATACAATCAAATCAATTCACTTTACATGAAGTGTCATGGATTGAGCAACAGCAAGAATAGCGTACAGTCGTACATTTAATTAATTATTACGATCTTGGCTGGGCTGGAGCATATAAAATAACTTCCGAGTCTTTAAAGTCACTGGAAGCATCCTTTAACTAAGAGCGATTACATCATATTGCCATTTTGTTTTAATTTCGAACCAAGAGATTAATAAATTTAACTGGATGAAGCCCACAAGCCATTACAACTCGCCATTCCCCTTCATATTGCATTGAGGGTAGTAACAGGTATTTTCGTGAACCCTGAATTGCCTTCTCAAGAGCACCTACTCGATTAGTTTCATAAGCTATTTAGGTGTCCCAAACTCTTCACAATCAACTTTGTATTAAAACTGTTTGTTTACCATTTATCCTTTCTTCTTTTCCCCTAACATTTTATTTCTTAATCACAATTGTAATATTTCATTAGTACTATGTATCTTCTTCAATATTTAATTTGTAAATATTCATATGTATATTCTAT
>CASBPP010000006.1:250000-253749 GCA_949126865.1 Montipora capitata | reverse complement strand
GTTAATGCTGGTAAGCAAATACTGGTCAGCACCACCTAAGGCCGCGCGCGGTTGTGGGATACGGCGTTAAAATTTTTCTTCCCAGTCCTCCAAATTACGTCACCAGATCACCTGGTACAAACTGAATACCAAAGCTCAGCAATTTTCTGGATTGTTGTCTTCAGGATAATCATTTAAACTAACTCATATTCTGATGTTCCGAGTGACAAGGAAGTGCTGATGAAGTTTGATAACACAGAAAAAAACATCTCTTGAAAATGCGAATTAAATATTTGGTGTTTCTGAACTGAAGGGATAACGGGACATGAGGTCAAGTTTAGCGACACAGAGCTTTAACATGCAAAGTAAAACGTTTGGGTAACTCAGCCTACTTGCGCAGAATTATAGTCGCTGAAGGAAGCCAAGTTAAAAGAGCTAAAAAGGTGGAAGGAAATGTTATAAAATAATTAGAATAGTACGCACACTCTCATTGGTCAAAAGCTGTGTTTAGGTGAGAGTATGTAAACAAGGCTGTTACATCACACAAATTTTTGTTGGTTATGTGTTGTCAGACGCGTGGCTGGTAGAAAATATGTATCATGAAAATCTGTTTCAATCAAGAGGGAAAGAAAACACAGCATTTTTAATCATTTGTCGAATTATTTTTGAGAAATATTTTATAAAAGCAAAAGAGGACTTTTTCCCGTGTTTACATAGCCTCATCTAGTCACAGCTAACATGGTATGTTTGTTTACTTCAGTGTCACTGCACCCTGCTTCTCCGAATGTGACAAATTATCAAGATTGCCAATTTCATGTGTCAGCCATATATTTATAAATCGAGTTTCTTATATTCATATCAATATGTCATATATTTATGTCAAATGATTTTTTTATGCATTAGTTTTTTTCTATTCATTATTATGTTCCCAGATATTCATGTGATAACAGTTTTCCTTTACCAATGCAACTATGCCTATATCAAGCTGACCATTTTTATAACTCACATTATAAAGCACATTTTTATAAATCAAGAAAGCCTGGTGCCAAGCATTTTAAAAAGACGAGGGAGTCTGAGAACCATCCATACATTAAACAACATGGCGGCCACGAATCTCTTCATCCCCAACGCAGAAGAGTTGTTCCGAAAATGCTGATCTTGTCTGTGTTCACAATGCACCCCGCGATGAAAGCCAAGCTGGCCTCTTGTCGCAAAGAGTGGAGCAGAGCAGTACAAAGATACCTTTTACGAGCTAGTAACATAGCAACGCATCATCATTAGGTGACTCTCAGTTGAGACATTGAGTGAATCAATCCATATAAGGAGTTTGATTTTACTCTCTTTAAGGGGTTAAAACCCTTGAACCAGTTGTTTCAATTGTTTCAGTTTTGAATACCAGTTCCCACATCTCACCTGTCAATACATGCAGAATATTATAATAAAATAAAGCAAGTCGGGGACTATGAAATAATTTATGAAATGACGATAGATAAGCACCATAAAAGCTTATCCAAAGATGTGTATTTGTGTCCCCAATATGGACAATACAATTGAACACTTTCTCAGTATTAAGAAACTTAATTTGCATTATTGCTCCAG
The DNA here is from genome assembly GCA_949126865.1 of Montipora capitata. Taxonomy (NCBI): domain Eukaryota; kingdom Metazoa; phylum Cnidaria; class Anthozoa; order Scleractinia; family Acroporidae; genus Montipora; species Montipora capitata. Next base: position 252,171 of record CASBPP010000006.1, on the reverse strand, counting down.
GCCATTATCAGGCTGATGGTGCAAAGAAATACTAAAGTAGTAGTGTTGTGATTTTGTTGTCTGTATTTTAGAGTAAAAGGTGCCACCGTATAGGGTAAAAATTAATTTGAACCACATGCACTAAAATTAACACTAAATGCTGGTAACTTAAGGCAATCCTTTCAAACTTTTCAACAATGGCCTGTTACTTTACCACAACAGTTCCCACCCCATGAAAAAGTCCACTCCCCTTTGAAGACACTCAGCAATAAAAAACAAGCAAAATCCAAAGCATGCACCCCATGAAGCCCTATCAGCTTTACTACCTTAACAATAAAACAAGGAAGGAAGGGTTCTACTGAAGCTGAACAAACAATTCTGATACAGACCCGCATAATAAACTATTAATAGATCCAAAATATAGGTCTGGCTTAATCTCGTCCCCAGAGCCAGCTTTTCGTTTGGTCAGCACTGCATGTCAAAAAGGATCGGGACCTGTGGCGATGAGAATTGAGGTCTGGTCTCGAAGAACAGCAGCAGTCAAAGTGGCAAGGCTACATGTAATGTACTGGACATATTCTAGCAGATGACTAGTGCAGCCATGAGATGACTGACTATTGGTCTACTCACACACATCAAACAAGGCTACTAAATAGGACTTATTTGCTTAAGTTGACATAGCACACCAGAGTATTCAAAAGTGTAAGGAGATGGCATTTCGCATTGCTACTGCTGGATGGAGGGCTGCAGCTGTTATATACCACCAGCCCCACCACCATCATCATCATCATCAAAATCATTTGTACTCCAGATGTCATCAAATGCCTCACTGTGAATCTCACAAATGTCGTGAAGAGTACAACATGCTCCTACTGCCAATGGTACTAAGTGCTTACGCAAAATTCACCAGCGTCCTTTGAGTCACCCTAATGCAATTTCCCCAGCCATTCGGGTGCTATCGGGTGCATCATGTACTTGTAAATTATTCCGCAAATTATGTTTTTGTTTTTGTCAAAGGACATCTCAACCCACAAAGCTTGAAAGGCTTCATTAGAAGTCTTTTCTAACAAAATTGTGAATTTACATTAGTAATTTTTGTTTCCAAAACTCCTATAATATTGAAATGAAAATTTAGTTCTTGTAAAAGATGAGTTTCGACGAGTGAATGAAAATTTAGTTCTTGTTAAAGATGAGTTTAGACGAGTCATTTCAGAAAATTATCGTCTTAAACCGTTCGATTTGCGTTCTTTTCTCAAACACTAAGCAAAAATACCCATCTATCAGCGAGAAACAACGTGCTTAGCCATTTTGGAATAAATACACTATTTTTACCTCGTTTCCATGGTGCAGTGGTCATTGTCGTCACATATAATAAAGATAACCTGGCTTCGGGTATTCACTACATGCACAACAAACATCATGAGAAGCACAATGTAAAAAGCCCCGGCTACACGTTGAAACATTTCTAGAAGAACATGACCCAACATTGTTGTAAGAACGCTTCGAACAATGTCGGATACGCATATAACATTGTTGGAAACACGTCATTTTAGTCACTTTAGTCCACCTGCGCCATTTATGGATTGCTCGTGGTTCTCGGATTGAAGACTGGGCCCTTAACTCTGACTGGTCTTTGCAATACAACAGGTAGAAAAGGCGGCTGCACGCTTTAACATTTGTTGTATGTTGGAGAGAATGTTTGATCAAAATCAAAACATTCTTCCAACAAAAAATGTTGAACGACGTCATCAAACATGCATGCTACACGTTCTAACATTGTTGATCCAGCAAATGTAACAATGTTTGAACTTGTAGCCGGGGCTTAAGTCCGATGTAAGAAAGACAGACTTCTCTCTTTTCTTTTCTTTAGCGCTAAATTAACCATACACCACTATATTTTTGCAGGCCCGAGTTTAGGCTAATTGTAGCCTCTCGTTACTCCAAAAGGTCGTAGAGGGGGTAATTTTATGGATCAGTGATATGTGTATCCCGATGCATACAGCCGTTAAATTCGCTATTTCCCAAGAAATACTATAAGAGTGATATAGTGTATCAAATGGAAACATGGAAAAATTCGAGCCCCAGATGGCATTTGAAGCTATTTCTTGGGCGAGTAATGATATACTACATGAAAGATATTGTGCATCAAATGGAAACTCGGACAATTGCATTTGAATTCTCCATAAGATACC
>CASBPP010000006.1:237500-245000 GCA_949126865.1 Montipora capitata | reverse complement strand
GGTAGTTTAGCACACAAGGAAGCCATCTCATCGCTCAAAAACGAGCGACCAATAAGGGTGCCAGCAACTATATAGTCGTACTCCCTCTTCACGGTCTCTCTCAGAGAAGAGCTCTGAGAGCTTGCCTAAAAAACGAAAATCGTTATTGTAATTTAAATTTACATACGGCAAAAAAGTCTACATACGAGAACCCAGGTTTCTTAGGTTAGCCTACAAACATTTTTTATATATTTTGTAGGCGCTTCATTAGCAGTTCAGCTTTCTGAGTTCTTTGATAAAAATTTTTCGCCTTTGTATTTTTTCCCATTCAAAGGCGTTAGCCGCAGAGGGGCTTATTTAACATCTAAAACCCCTCATTATGCATGTTTCGGCTAAAATCAGGAGATATTCCACGCGATTTCGCAGGATAATTGTTAAATATAGCAAATGTGGTTTTTCTTTTTTTGCTTAACCAAGGTCTTGTGGTAAAGAGTTCCGAATTTACCGTTTAGTTATCACAGTTTCAAGTTTTCCTAGGCCGTCTAGTTGTGTTGAGCTGTTTAGCTTTCTTCACGTCTCGAAGAAATCACCGATAAGGTTTGTAATTCTCGGTTTCAGGTTTGCATGTACGTATTTTCGTTTTATCGACCATATAATTAACTTGCCTGTTTACCTTTTTTAACTTTCCTGTTTTAGGACCAGCGCTTTCGAAAGGATTGCATTGTTAGTAGGATGCATATCATCGGTGTTTGTAGGAGAAACTAATAAAGTGTCAGTGGCTTTCGCTGATCCGGTTTTCTTGCGGCTTATATTTGAGGTCTACAAAGAATTTAGGATATTCAGGTTTTTACATCATAGATTCATACTTTCTTCAGAGCGGAAGGTGCTAGTTACTGGTCCAACGTCTTGATTTTTTCTTGGTGTCTTCCCTCATTTTAGTGTAATATAGACTTTCTAATTTATTTCAGGTTCTTAATTTATTGGTCCTATTTACCGTTAAAACAAAACCTAACTGATTTGCAACACCAAGTCGTGCCTGTTTAGCTCACACAGTCATAATGTCACAAATAAGAACCCTTTTCATTTTTTTACGGACGATAAGTTCTTGTATAGTATAAGGGGGCGTTAAATGTCAATTTTTAGCCTGCAGAAACGTTATTGCATTTGTATTTTAGATATGGTTCAATTAGTTAACATTGATTTGAGAACATTGTAGCTAGTGCTTATAATCTAGCGAAAAGAGGGAAAAAGCCCATTAAACAAAAAATGAAAATGTCACCCATAATTCAATGTAACGGTATAGTTTGCTTTCCTCGTCTCACACGTCAGATGACAAAATACAATGTGCCTTTAGTTACAACCAGGGTTATGTTATCGTGGTTAAGAAACTAACTCTATCACCGGAGATAATGAGGATGACAGTACTACAGTGCGTCTTTTTTTTTTTTGGGGGGGAGGGGGGGCTACTTTCGTGTGACCTTGAAAAAGTGCTCGCAATTTGTTTCACGGACCAATGTTTAGCAAGCTTCTCCTTATTCCCGCCAATGGAACTCCTAATATGGGCAGTAAACATTTCGGTTGCCCAATCACATTACTGCAGTTAAAATAACGTCAAAGCGAAACTTTCCTGAAACTTTCCTGAAAGTTCCATGGAGAGATGACGTTGTTTGTATCCGGTTCGCTGAGCCAATGAAAATTCGCGCTCGTTTATTTTTGTTCGATAAGCCAATCAAATGTTTTGCATTTTTGTTTCCCTTCTGTTTTTATGTTTATTTTTCAAGGTCTTATGGAAGTAGCTCTATTCAGTTACTCCAAACGGGACTGCTTCAGTCCAAGAAGTACTGATCTACAATCCAGGACAAAAGTATTGGGACAAAATCCTCACTCACATTGTTTTTTTATAAGCGTGCAAGAGAAACTCTTGTGCGTGTAGCGAATTTCCTTTATTCCACCCCATTAAAATGTTGGGCGCGACTAGCGCAAAATTAATTTTTCCTGATCTTCAACCTTGTTGGGGGATGAGGCTGGAGGAGCGAAAACCAGTTTGATACGCAGAGAGGTGCTTTTGGGGAAGGTTGTGGTGAAAGAGCAGTTTCATTGAGCAAAGTAATTAACGTATGTTCCAAGGTTTTTTGTCCACCATTGTAACCCTAACAGCAAATTATTTGTCACTTACGGTGTCGAGAAGTCTCTTGAGGTCGGCAGGCTTTGGCAGAATGTCAGGGATGTTGCTCAGAAAACAGGCCTTCCGATTTTCCAATCGATGCATTGTCATGTTCTATGTCAATAGAAAAGAGGAGTAATGGTTATTGTTAAAAATAAGTAATGAAAAATATTTAGTAAATGAGGCGGTTTTTTCATGATAACCTGGCTAGTTACTCACGCAGGGAGACAGTCAGCGAACGTTTGATTGATTGGTTCGTTGGTTAATAATAATAATAATAATAATAATAATAATAATAATAATAATAATAATAATAATAATAATTTTATTAGTGGTTTATAAAAAAATTACAACTTTAAGAATTCTTAGGACAATATATATGTCAGGGAAATACTAACTTACAAGCAAATTACAAATTACACTTATCCTTTACAACCCTTATAAATTTGCCTATTGTCATTTGTCAAAAAAAATGAAATAAAAGAGTAAACAATACTCTACACATTTAAATGGCAAAAACTCTACTTTAAAATACACTGTAGCTATATACAGTCCACTTCCTGGCTCAGTGTTCCTGGCTTTGGCTAGAGTTCCCCGGAAATAGCATTCTTAATGCCTCAACGAATATTTGCATGTCCTTTTTCGATACCTAAGTCAATGTCCGACAGTTCTAAGTGGACTCTCCTTGGCACTTATGTCCAGGTTTGCACCTAATTAGATGCACGCCCAATTTTGACATCCAACACAAAGTGTCCCTTTAAGTCTACGCATTTGCTACCTATTTTCAACAATAAGGTAAGGGTAAAGGTTAGCGTTATTTTTAGCTTTGGGTAAATGCAGCAGTTAATTTTTACTTAAAGAGCAGCATTTGGGGGACACTTTGTGACATAAATTGTCTGTATTCTGAGACACAAGTGATGTTGATGTTGGCGAGAAGAGCAAGGGGACACTTCGTGACGCTTATTGAAATCCGAGTGCATCTAATTAGGGTCAAACCTGGACATATCTCGAATTTTTACAACAAATAACCTTGCTGGGGTCAGGACAGATTCTGCGAAAAGTGCTGGACACTTAATTATATTGAGGTCTGCCGTGACAGATGGCATGGAGTATCCTAGGCACAGGCTGTGTCCCGATACTCAGTAACATTTCCCGCATTAAGCAGTGATAGACCTATAATAATAATAATAATAATAATAATAATAATAATAATAATAATAATAATAATAATAATAATAATAATAATAATAATAATAATAATAATTAGGCTGGGGGTTGGTTGGCAGGCAGCGTGGTTGGCAGTTTGAACAGAAATGTTATGAAGAAAGATGACGATGAAACGACTGATTTAGTGAATAAAGTGAACAAGTAAGTAAGTGAGAAAGTAGGCAATAAAATTAGGCGTGTACGTAATAGTAACTTCTAAAGTAAGGCTGCAAGCATGAAGGTAAGTAAATAACCAAGCAAGTAGGCAGGTAAGTGGGGAGGGGGGGGGGGGGGTAGGTGAGAAGGGAGGAGTTAAATTAACAAGGAAGAGAGGATGGTAGGAAAGAAAAGAACATCTACAACGCACCCCTTGCCCCACACACACCAGCATACTACCCCGTGTACCCAGTCCTTCCCTGTTACTCACCAACTTGAAATCGAAAATAACATCGACCTCTCCAGGGGCTGATTCACTGGTATCGCCATTGCTTGGAATGTGGATTTTCTCAAATTCGTTCTGCGTGTCGACTTCAACGGTTTCATCGATCTCCGTATTTCCCTCCTTCACTTTAACATTGTACTTTGACACCGAATCCTGTGAGAAAATCAAAGAAATACCATCAATCTGCAACCCTTCTATTATTCTACGGATTCATTTTTCTCGATTCTTACAAGTTTTTAGCATACGAAACTCGAATGCTAGTAACACACCTGTTTTCACTCGCTCTCTAAAATTTCATCCACAGAAAACCAAGAACAATCATGCAAAGCGTAGTAAATAGAACCACGGGAAAGACAACTGTTCAATAACTTTCAATGATCCATAGGATTTCATCCACAGACTCAAAAGTGGCAAGTTGAACCCTTTTGCACACCAACTTTGATTTCATTCATCCGCCAAACGTACAAGTATTACATTTTCAGAATATTGAGTCGTTATATCTGTGAGATAGAAAATCAAGTTGCTTGTGCTCCTTTTTTACCGTCTCAAATGTTTAGTCGACACCAGCGTAACAACCACAAAAAAAAAAAAATAAATAATAATAATAATAATAATAATAATAATAATACAAAAAATAATACGTAACAGGAGCTATTTGGAAAAACATTTTATCGAAAAGTTAAACGCTAAAAGGTTCTTTAAAAACATTTTAAAAACTTCTAAAAAATGGACGACGTTTCGGCGTTACTCTACGCCATTATCAAGTCAAGACGGTAAAAGTTCAAACAAGAATATATAAAACGTGAAACAATAAAAATATTTGTGTGTCCAGGCGACCGAGAATTAATTTCGTCCTCGATATTTTCCTTAAAATCCTTTTTGACTTTTTCAGGAAGTACAACAAACTCTGTCAGCAAAACAGGGCGTACAATTCTGAATGCGAAAGAGATTTTATACCGAACTCTTTTCTATATTGAAATAAAAATTTACCAGCAAGAAGAACACCTGAAATTCCTTTGCAAATAGCGTTCCTTGAGATAAAAACTTACAAAAAGAATCGGTACGAGTTACCCATAAACAATGGGAAATCATTTATGTACCTTTAGGTCCTCTTTTGCACACTTGCAAATTGCCGACCCTGATGCAGTGACCACAAAGAATGCTAAGCACAGAATGAACGCTTTGAAATCCTGGAGAAAAAGAAAAGAGAAATAACATTAACGTTGGAATGCCTTTGCATCTACCTCTATCGAAAAAGAATTGAAATTTTCTTGTCGCTGAAGAGTGCAATAAATCCGAAGTAAGCTTACCATGTCAGATTGTACAAGGAAAGGCTCCAGCTAAGTTCTGGCTTCTTAGGAGAGAGTTTTCCAACTATTCCACTGAGTATGAAAGCAGATGCATAGGACAACTCTTTTTATACCATTTGATGGCTTGGTCGATATTTCCTTGTTCTTAAAATGATATTTTAGTTCTCTACCGTCTCAGCTCTATTCATCCGGGACGTATGCATGTATCATAAGCTTATTTGACCTGAAGTAAACTGTTGAATCAACACCAAAATGTCCGCACGATAGTTTACTGTTTTGTAACTATTCGATGATTTTTAAACCAAATAATAATTATTTAATCAGTATTCTCATTATTATTATTATTATTATTATTATTATTATTATTATTATTATTATTATTATTATTATTATTATTGTTATCATTATTATCCACTTAGAGGCATAACTTCTTCAGTTCTGAGTCATTAATGTAAGATTCGTTTCAGCTCTTTTGCCAAAATACACTGAATTTGGCTTCCTTCTGCGATTAAAATACTGCGCAAGTACAGCGAGTTTTCCAAAACGTTTTCGGCCTTTCCGTGTTTCAGCTCTGTGTGCGTGATACCTGTCGCTAAACGTGACCACCTGGTGATCCGTTTTCATCTTTACCAGACGTTCTCCATGCAGGACAAGTTCAGACACATGATTTTAGCCATGATACCATACCATAGGATATCGCCACAAATATTTCAAACCTTTCAATTAATTCTCTAATCAGCCATCTCAGTAAAACCCAACAGCGAAACATATTTATAGTCAAGTTAGGCGATGGTAGTGTTTTTGGGACACAGCAAGATGATGAAGACTGATTGAGAAATGAAAGGTACTTTAATTGAGACCTCTTCTGGCGCTGGACAGCTGGTCTTGAGGTTATGTTTAGCGACGGGTTTAGGAACCTGGAATTTTGAAAGAAACCTATGAACGATGAAAGGAAAAGACATAAATTTCTCTTAATCTTGTTTACAAACAAGAATAAACCGCGTTGTAGAGACTTCTAAACGATTCACATTGGAAAATGCATTGGAAAGACATTAATATTACACCGATATAAGATAATATTACAAATACTCAAGCAAACGATGAAGAGGAGAACTTCTGCTGGATTGAGGTCAGGTTTAGTGACAAGTACAGCGTAACAAATTTGCAAGACAAAGTTGTAAAGTGTTGGTAACGACGTGGCCAAATTAGGATAAGTGTCGACGCTGCTTGCTATAGTTAGACTTGGTCGGTCTTCGGAGGTTACCCGCTCACACAGAGTTCAATAGACTAGAATTGAACGCACTCTAGATTTGATTACGTTCTGCTTTAATAGTTAAATCAAAGTGCGTATATACATAATGGTAGCTAGCAAAACGTGATTAAATATGTGAGGGAGTATACGATGTTTGGACCGTCCTTGTAAACATCGTAATTCGTACGTGAGCATAACGCCTTACTTACATATCGATACATACAGGAATTAGACGTTTAGAATCCTAGTAGAAAAAAGGACTAGTTCCCACGATGTAATACGGTGGTTGTGTATGGAACACGTAAACAGCATATTTGCACGTGGTTTGATTGAGCAACAATACAAATGTACTTCCCATTCGTATAAGGCGAGTAACTGATCTACTTATGGTTCGACAGGTCACTTTAGCTAAGTGTCACGCTTTGCTTAACTTTACAACAACAAGAAAAACAGGAAGGAAAGGTTGATTGTTCAAAAAAGACAAGACAAAGGGGTGAACAAAAACAGCGGCAAAAGGGCTGTGTGTAGAAGACACTTCAGTTTGGAGTTTTGTTTTTTACAAACAAAAAACTGATGAACGTAACTAAGAAAACCGTATTTAAAGTTATTTTTCTTTTTTTTAATGTCTCAATTACACGCTTACAATAAGACTTTTAAGGTTCAACCATTGGTAAAATACAGTAGTAATGCTCTCCTAACAGAGCTAACGTCCACCTATCATAACAAGATGATTGTTTTACCATTGTCACGGTAATTACTACAATGACAAACTATCGAGTCTTGTTTAGACCGGGGGATACACTCGAAACGAAACCGAAATGTTGATTTATTTATTTATATTTATTTATAAACTTCGCCAAAGACAAATTGGCAGGAGAGATCTCACAGAACTAACTTTCCAATAACGAGACTCCTGGATTTCATCGTCAGTTTTTACTTGTCTGGATTTTCCATCGCACCAAAAAATTGTAACGTTCTCGATTAGCTTGTTTCTGAGAGTGTGGGTGCACATTTGCTAAAGTTAATTACAGATAAGAAAGTGGGGATTACAGGCGAGTATTCTGACTATTGGTAGGCCTACTTTATGAAAACCGTGTAGACCAGCTGCCGGACTTGAGATCAATTGAATGTTTAGGATTAAGTGCCG
>CASBPP010000006.1:227500-230000 GCA_949126865.1 Montipora capitata | reverse complement strand
TACAACGTGAGGCCCTTTCTCAGGAAAGTACTGAGTTGTCACGCAGGTACGGACGAAACTCAGGGAAATGCTGATGCATTATAAAGATGTTTCGCAAACAAAACATAAACATCCAGTTTGTTTCACAGTGTACCTGTCACCGACATCGTTGCCCACCCGGTGTGTGACAAATTGAAGCTTTGGTTCGGTTGGTAAGGTGTTTTCCAACGGCCATGCATGGAACTTCGTGGCAAAGCATCGCCGACAGTCCTCGATGGAAAGGAGCTGTTAGATTAGCGAGCCGAAAGCTGACTCCTCCATTCAGAGCCGCAATGCTGATGGCCCAAAATCGGAGTAACCAGAAAAAAAGTTGAAAACATGATTGTGCAGGGTCTTCAGTGTAAATAAAAAATGCTTATATTTTGCCTTCACTTCCCCTTTAAGAATTCTTCCTACGAACCCCTTTAATTGGGAAATGATAGGACGGCCCTCAGGCAGCCGTCATATTCGTACTTGTAAAGAAAAGGAACTTTATTCAAGTGTCTAGTCGTTCTATCGCTGAAGCACTAATAGACCCTTCGCATATGTGGCGCCTAAATTTGAATAACAATACTTTGTACATCCTTAGCCTCGTACTTATGTTTCTAGACAAAGGATTTTTCACATGGATGTGAGGCTTAGGATGTACATTGCCATTTATGCAAAGGGTCTATTGGAGACACTGTGAACTGAAATTAACAACGAACTAAAATCAAGTCAAATGTTGGCTTTTGAGGAGAGGGGAAAACCGGAGTACCTGGAGAAGAACCTCTCAGTGCAGTAAAGAGAACCAACAAACTAAACTCACATATGACGCCGAGTCTGGAATCGAACCCGGGCCACATTTGTGGTAGGCGAGTGCTCTCATCACTGCGCCATGCCTGCACCCCTGAGCCTTCACCGATAAATTCTAAGTAACAAGAAGGCAACAAATCAGAACCCCTTGATTCTAAGATCCATGCTTTATTCACGTTATGGTACAAGCATTACTTGTGACGTTCATTGCGTTTAATATATATTATTTTCATGTCAATCGAAGAAATACCACAATATTATAAAAATATCTATGTAACTTATCAATAACTTGAACGAATTGCAGTAATTTTTAGTGTCGTAACGCAACGCTCCTGTGACGGGGGAGGCAAGGCTAGCGTTGCGTGACGACATAAAGACGGCTGCGCGGAAGGCAAACACTTTATGTACGCTACAATGAAATGAAACCCCGATGCAGAACACCATATTCCCTCATGTGTGTTCAAAAAAGTTGAAACACACCTCCCAAATGCACTTCGTACGACCAAGAAATGTAAAGAAGAAACGGCATGGTCAGCGGTCGTCGACCAACATGGCGGCTTTTTCCATAGTTCCAGCATTTTTGTTACTTTCTTTGAAAAACTTACATCATCTTCTGACCAGTTTGGATTATAAACTCAAGTGAAATTATTTCCTAATATCACGAGAAAACCATTTGATTACCTTTTAATGTCGTGGGTGACAAATTACGCTCACAACCGTAATTGTAAAATCGCTCGAGTACTTTATCCAACTGCTCGGGAAGAATCATCTCCAGGTTTTTCTCAAGGCTATTTTCGTCACACCACTTCTCAAAAACTCTCACCCAGTTAATTGTGCTCTTTCACGTATTTGAATTTTCTGCCGCTTCTTTTAATTTCGTAACTTCTTCAATGGTCACTGTCTTAAATCTAGACGCCATCTTGGCTCTGATCGAGATACAAGAGATGTTACCATGGCAATTTTGTAATTTCACATGTGAAATTATAAATTAACGCTGAAATTTCGCGCCTAAATTAAGGAGTAATTTGTCACCCATGATATTAATTGTATAATTTATTAGTTTTAAGCTTTGACTAGAGAGCTGACAAATCCACGTGTATGGGAAAACTTTGTTGATTATAATTTTAGATGAAGATTTAGACGATAGCTTGTACCTAATTAGAACTGCACACTGACCATGCAATTGGTAGCTACTGAGGTAATACGTTGCCGTGTGGCTGTTTGCTTTGCTGTACTAATCGGTATTGTCTCTTGAGTTCAATGAAATTAAGGATGAAATCCTGAAGTGGGACCATTATATATATTTTGAATGAAAGCTACTGAGCAGTACTCTCCTGTAGTGCTATTTAATACGCTGTACAATGTAATTTTAATTTTGAATCTGTATGTGAAATCCCAGCAACTACATCAACTACCGCACTTATTACTAATTTAAGTCATTATGAAGCTTCCACCTCATAAATATGACAATCCTTTCCTTCTAATTAGACCTGTTAACACAAAATTAAATTTGAAAAAACGAGAGCATTTGGTCTTCAAACCTTGCAAACAATGAGTTAATTAAAACCGTTTGACTCCCAGAAGTGATCAGTATGTAAATTCTCCGCACAATTCCAATGCAATGTCAGTCAGACAGGTATTGAGAATGAAGAATATTATCAGCCTAAGGTGTGATCTTGATATAACA
>CASBPP010000006.1:215000-222500 GCA_949126865.1 Montipora capitata | reverse complement strand
GCGTTAGCCCTATTAATAGATTTGGGCCCACACAAGGACAGAGAAAAACTCTGACTAGGGTGGGAATTGAACCCACCCTTGTACTTGGGTATTGACTGTCTGTCTCGTAAGTCTAAAAAACGAAAAGAAAAAAAAATGCCACGTAACCAGCTCTAGGCGTATGCGACCTTTATATCAAGTAAAGGAATGACAGGGCTATTGATTTCTAAGTAAATGTCAAATTAATTAAAACAAGCTCTGGCAAATGTAAAACGCATTATCGCTTACCTGAGGAGGGAGTCTTTCTTGTATAGCCTTTTCCGTCATCATCTCTTTGCGAGCTTTCTCAGCAGCAGCAACCTTTTCAAGTTCCTCCTGTTTTTGTTTCTCTGATAATATTCTCTCCATTTCCTGTCTTCTAGTCCGCTCCGTTCCCAGCGCTTTTTCCAACTCTTTCACCCTTTCACCACTATCTCCTGCAGGTGTGTTGCTCTGCTGTTGTTGTAATTCAGCAAGCTTTCGTTCTAACTCGACTCTTCTCTCTTTCTCGCGTTGCAGTTTTTGTGCGGTCTTATCTTTCATTCGTTCGTCTCCACTGCTTCCGCTTTCGCTGCTTTCTCGCTGTTTTGCATGCCACAGGTTTTCTGCCTCTCTCTTTAGCTCAACAAGTCTCCTTTTTTCCTCTTCCAAGCGCTTTTTTCGCTCCTGTAGCGAGCAACCTTTTCCAAGCTGTGCCACATCTGGCATATTTAACACAGCTAAAAGCGAAGGAACGTCGCCACCATTACTACTTCTAATCTTCTTATATTCTTTCTCGAGGTTCAGCAACCGTGTTTTTTCCTTTGCCATCTGTTCCTTTTGACTCTGTAGCTCCGCTTGTAAGCGGCGCCTTTCCTCTTCAGCTTGTCGAAGTGTTTCTTGCTGCTGAGCTTGCAACTCTTGAAAGCGCATTTGCTGTCGTTCACGTTCTCTCCTCTCCTCGTCCCTTTCCTTCTCAACTTGTTGGCGTATTATTTCTCTTTCTCTCTCCAGCTGCTCGGCAGCCTCGCGTTGTTTCTGTTCCAGCTCCTCCAACAGCAACTGCTCCGTCTCGAAAAACTCAAATTCGATTTGGCGCTCGCGTTCCATCTTGTCCTGCTTTGAAATCATAGTGTCTTCGATTTCCTTTAGCGCTTTAGCATGTTGTTCCTCGAGTTCCATGAGCCTTTTCTTTTCCGTTTTAATCATTTGTTTCTCTTGTTCCTGTTCTCTTGCAACACTTTCTAACAATTCTAGTCTTTCTTGTTCCATTTTACTTAGTCTCTCCCTTTCTTCCTCCAAACGTCTTTTCTCTTCCTCGCGTTCTTCGTCAAGCCGTTTCCTTTCGAGTTCAATCTGCTTCAACGCTTCTTGTTGCTGTTCCTCCAACATCTGGATCCTTTCTTTCTCTTGATGAATCTTGGAATTCTCTTTTTCTCGTTCTTCTTTCAACATTTTAATTTGGGCGTTTAGTTCTTCTTCCAACTGTTTAATGACTTCGGTTTGTTTACGTTTCATTTCCTCGAGCTTCTTTCGTTCTTGTTCAATAAGCTCATTATCGAGCTGTTGCTGTTCATAGGTGAGAAGTTCCTCCTCTAAACTGTTTAACTCCTGCAGTGCAAGCTGCTGTCGTAATTCCTCGATAGCCACTCTTTCTTTTTCTGTGCCTTCTTTTCCTTCCAGTTTAGCTTTCATAGCCTTCAATCGTTCATACTCTTCCTGTCTCCTACGAAATAACAGCATTCTACATTACGCCATTTATCAACGACATAAAACCCTATAAAAAGCGGATTGTGTCACAACCTAGCGAAATTGAAACGAAGTAACCTAACGAAATCTTTCAGTATCGTGGCTGACTTGAGCCGATCAACCTTATTCTATCGCAACGACAGACCAAATCGCATTATTACTAATGTTATCGCCCTCCGTTCAGTTTTCAAATCGGCACTTATTCTTATCTTCACTTGTTGTGGCTGAAATCAATTATGGAAATTTCCCGTAGAGAAGAATGGCTGTTGAAAATAACTTGTCATCAAGTTAAGTCCGCCATGACCCAAGCGTAACCTTATGATTTCAGTTGACACTAAAAATAGATACACCTTTAAGTTATCAATCACACACCATCACCACCATTTGCCGAAGGGCTTCTTAGACCTCCAGGACAATTCTTCAATTATTTAAGATTTAGAATTACGCAATACCACCATCTTTACAGAATTCACGAAAGGATTGCTATCTGTGCTATCAAGTTTGTCACGAGAAAACTCGAAACTTCTCTACTCATCACCTTAAACATACCGCTTGAATTGTCTGACCAATAAACTGATGGGAAAGATGTTATGATTTAACACGTTAGCAGATAATGATGGCCTTGATTCTGCCCGCCAGCTTTCTGATACCAACAGTGTTTTAGGCACGCTACAAGAGTCACCAACTTCCACTAGTAAAGAGTTTATCCCCTGTATTTCTTTTCAACCAAGAGTGTTTTTTTTTTACTCTTCGACATACACAAAACCTACGAAAAGATGATTATATTTATTGCTCGCTCACGTGTATCAAATAGACTATGAACTCAGTTCACGAGATAGTCAGCAAATATTTTGTTACGCAATCGTCAAAAACTTGAGGAAAGTGGGAGAGACTCTTCATCCTCCCTCAAGCCTCATTTGCCTGTCTCGATTGCGTGACACATACACTGATCGCTTACACATTTTGTTTTCCCAATACAGATCATGTGATAATGCTCAGCAGGAGATTTTGATCCCTTGTCTCGTTCATTTAAAGAGTGCATGCAAGCATGAATATGTCGGCATGCACTCTTTTTTATTGAACAAAATAGAGGACCAAATCATATGATCTGAATTGAGAAAACAAACTGTACAAGCGAATAAGGTCTGTTGCGATTGGCTCGAATGATACAGGAGGCTACAATAGCAGTCCAAAAGTAAAACCTCTCATTGACGGAGAGCGATGCAAAATGGCCACCGACCCGGGTTGGCTTAGGAAGTTGAACACTGGACTATTCTGAGAAAGAAGGGACTTTAAGATCAACGACCTCGAGTTCAACGAAAATACAACTCTGCAATTTCGTCAGTTCTTCACGTTAAGCCCATCTCGTTCGCGTCGTACAATGTGGGCGAAGTATTCTAAAAATAAATTAGTACGAGACGTTTCAGAATAATTATAGAGAATGAATGGTTCCATTTGTATGCTCGCGTTGTCGTCAAAATCTCACTCAAATTTGGTGATTTCAAGTCGTTGTTGTGTGGAGAGTACCGTGAAAATATGAGTTGAAAATGCGTGCCGCACGTGCAGTGCAATTATTTTTCCTCTTGTGGCATCCTCGTTGACGCCGAACCCCGCTGTGGATCTTTAAGTCGCATGTGGATTCAACTTCGGCTAGAAAAACATGTGGGGTCTTAAAATGACGAAGGAAAAAGTGTTGCCTTCGTAAACACATCAATTTTGAATCTCGTCAACCGTAAGCCTTAAGGATTAAATTCAGTGAAACGTTAAAAAACACGAACTCAAAGAGAAGGGCACGGAATTCTTGATTCGTTGCGAGGCCTAAGGAGACATTACCCTTGGTCAGTCTCGATGTAGTCCCTATGCACTTCTGGGAGAAACCAGAACAAATATGAGGGCGATCGATCGCGTCAAAAGGGGTAACTTCAATCGAATTGTTACGTGCCAGTGACGAGAAGGAAGAGTTTGTGTCAGACGCTGGCCGTGTAGCACTTACACGTAATGAGATTAACGCACCCATTCTCGTTCCTTGCACATGTTTATCAACGTGAAATGACATCTTGAAAACCCAAGGCTTCCTCCCGTCTGACCTTCAATCGAATGTAACCTCAACTATTGTAGCATATATTTTGGCTGTTGAAAGACAGCTATGACAGCGCCACAAAACAATGGTTTTACACGCCCTGCACGTGGGTTTCACATTTTGGTATATTTCTTTGCTGTTCTCGTCACGACAACACCGTAAATTGACCAAATTTGAGGTTAAATGGAGAACGCGAAGACCTTACGAAAACTATGAATTTTTCTCCACACACCAACGCTGTTTACAAAAATGTTATTCCTGAAACACGCGAGCACGATTATTTTCCTTTGAACCAATAATATTCTAGTTTTTCTTTCATCGAGTCCTTTCACAGGCGGGAAAACATGAGCCCAACAAATTGGCCTGCTCCCAAATGAGTGGATTCACAGCTCAGTTTATAGAACATTGCACTGGCATCGCAGAGATCAAGGGTTCGATTCCCGTTCGATCCGACTGAATTTTCAGGTGTCTACACGAGACAATTGCTTAAATTGTCCAGGTAAGTACGAAAATTATTTCTCTCTTTTGGTTCGCAATAGGAGGTTTTCACGTGATGTCATCGCCGCCATGTTGGTGGACGAAACCAAAAGATCTCTCATTAGCTTCTTTTGTTCGTCCACCAGAAGTAGAACATTTCACTATTGTTATTTGATGTCTCTAGAGGTTGGTTGAAAACGTCGTATTATTCTTGTTTTGTGGCGTTGTCGTAGCCATAGCAGTCGGTTTGCTTAAACTCCCTAACGACTCCAATGCACTAACCTCTTCTCGCTGCTTGTGCGTTCCTGCTCTTGTTTCCTAACATTATCTTCATATTTCTCTTGAAGCATCATCAGTTTTTCCTTTTCTTCTTCAAAATGCTGTAACTCTTCTCGCTGTCTTTCCAGCTCTTTGATCTGGACAGCGATTTCCTGTTCAAAACTGTCGACAGCTTCTTTGTGCTGTTGTTCCATCTCACGCAGTTGCTGCCGTCCTTCTTCGAGTTGTGTTTTTTCGAACTCGATTCGTTCGACAGCTTCCTTGTACTCGTGTTCCAGAGACAATAATCGTTCGTTTTCTTTCTGTAGCCGCTCCCTTTCTTGTTTGTCCTTCTTGTACTGTTCAATGGCGAGTTCCACATCTGAAAAAAACAAACAAACAAACAATTCATTTATGAGCAATCAAGGACTCGAATGTGCTAAAAATGGACACTCTTCTTTGCAGCCTCGGGGATTGACTTACAAAGAGTGCAGCTCGCATTCTTCATACGATTTCCAAATGCCGGTAAATTTGTTTGTTTTCGTTATACATAGAAAAAAACACAAAGACGCACCTCTACAACCAGTTTCACTTCAAATGTGCAAGATAAAAAGGCCAAACTCTATCAAAGATAACCCCACTTAATAAGTATTATTAAAGATACTTTGGAGCAGAACGGTTCATGTAAAAATCTTTCAAGTTCACTCCATCTTTAATTATTTAATTTAATTGCCGTTTCTTGTTATGGTGGATACGTTAGTGTCGAGAACTACGCAAATATTATAAAGTAAAAGGATCTGTTGAAATCGAGTCATTCATATGTCCACAAGTAACGTATCAACTGTTTGTCGTTGATGTAGCAAGATGCCGGCAAAGACGCAACATCCAGATCAAGGATCTTCGACTGCAACATCAGCAAAAGCGGCATCAGAATTTTCATTTCTTATTTCTTGACTCTTTCTCACGTACACTTCCTGTAAACTATCTATCCAATTTGTTCTGGTTATCACAGAATTTCCAGTAAAATTTGGACTAAACTTCTTTAAAAGACTAACAAAGCTGCACGACACTGTAGAGAGTGCAATTTTGTGGTTTTTTAAACAATTAAAGCTGCTTCTCTTTGTCAAATTGCCCGGAAAATCACGTCATTGGTCATTACTATAGACATGACAATATTTCGAGCCAACTTATCGTAATTATGCAAAACCAACGCGCGCGTAGTTACGTATCACCAATCACGTATCCAAATTTTGCGCCATCCAGGGCTCGCATTTGATTGGCTATCCGTGAGTTTCTTTGAGCCTTGACCAATCAGTAATATTCTTGATTTGTGGTGTTGTCGTTGCCATGGCCGTCGTCTTTGCTTTAATAAACTCCCTAGTATCTCAGACAAGAATACGTTCTTCTGCATGTTTCATGTATTTTAAGCAGGAGAGGTTTTCGATAACCTTTTCCATAAGAGCTCGGTGATGGGGTAATACTGAGGCGGCTATGATACTGAGCGGCGCGAACTCAAACACAAGCACGTGCTGCACGTGCGGCGGATGCAACTTGCATATCACTGCATTTCTTTTTTTTGCCGTTGTCCACAAAACAACAGGGAGCGTAAGATTTTACGACGGCGACGACAAGAACAACCCATTAAACAATGATATCATTGGTTAAAAGAGCATAAATAATCGTGCTGGACCAATCTAGACCCCAGAGCTCTTCTCTTTGGCGCATAAGAGCTCTGGGAAACCCTGACACAAAGTGTCTTCTCATTGGTATTCGTGAAGAACAATCAAAAGCGTCTCTAATTGGTGCATTCATGTTAGCACGAGGAGTGAGCAGGCGCCGTAAGGTTCAAATAGCGAATTGTTGGCTATAAGAACCCTACGGCGCATGTTCTCCTACATAGACTTTCCCAGAGCCTAGGGTCATGCGCAGACATAAGATCCGGGGCTCTGGTGACGAGAATGGTGCTGGACGTGAAGCACGGATTTTAGCGCATATTCTTGTGGTATTCTGCATAACGACGACGTGAAATCAACAAATTTGAGGTTCTGACGACAACGTAAGCATACAACAGCGAATATTTCATTCTCTATTTTCACTCTGTAACCGCTCGTAACAATTTGTTTTTAGGATACTTCGCCCAAATTGTAGGACATGAGCGAGATGAAATAACCGCGAAAGACTTACAATGGGAAAAGTTCTATTTAGAGGTGAGGTTTTCCTCGCCGTCGCCGTAGTAGATGGAGGCAGTGTGGCCCAGTGGTTAGGGCGCTTGCCTTGAGATCCGGAGATCCCGGGTTCAAGACCCGCTCTGACCACTCATTGAATTTGTTCCTGGTAGTTCCTGGTTCAACTTCCCAGCTGCACTTGTAAATAGAGAACTGGTTTGCCTCCAGCCAGTTGGGATTCTTAACAGTTGTTGTTGTTGTTCTGTTCTGTCGTTTCGTTGTGTTTCATTGGCCCTGAAAAGCCCCTATGGGAGCGGTCAATTAAGTATGTGTTGTATTGTATTGTATTGTATTGTATGTTACGGTCCCCAACAACGTGAAATCACCAAGTTTCAGGTTTTGACGACAAAATTAGCATACAACAGGAAATCGTTGAATTGTTACCTTTACTTTAGAACCGTTCCTATAAATCCAGTATCATAGTTCGCCTTATTGTTCAAGGTGAACAAGATGAAACAATCACGAAATACTTACGATAGCGCTAAGTTATATTTTGAAGTGAGGTTGTATTTGACGTTGCTGTCTTCCTTGCTAAAACTCCCATTATCTTTTTTTGGACGGCAACTGATAGATTTTTGCGGGAAAAGCGTGGCGGTATTGTGTTTGTTGCACGATCCATGATTTTGCATTAAGCACGAGCAATCCCTCGTGCGACGACTTCGTTGCAGACCAATGAGAAGCATTGTGGTCGCCAGGCCCAATCTAATATCATTT
>CASBPP010000006.1:187500-210000 GCA_949126865.1 Montipora capitata | reverse complement strand
ATAATACAGCCAAAATGGCGGACTTCCATCGAGTGATCAATACGGGTCTTTCTGGCCTCATAAAGACGACAAAATGTAAGAATCCCCTCAAATACTCGAATATTTCCATTAACTAAGTAAGGCACTACAAATTTGGCGAAGGAAAAAAAAAATCCATTTTTATCTTCAGTTTTCCTTCAAGACATCGCAAATTTAAATTTTGGAGCAACATTTTACCAGTGGTAGCCGAAATCTTATTGAAAGACGAAGGTTGGATATGCTTTCAGCAGCGAGCAAAACAAAATTGAAAAGCGCGTCTTACCCTGGTGACAGAGGTTTTTCTTGAGCCGCGACGCGATAGAGCCGCGAAGAGGCGAAGTCGAGTCGCGAAGCGGCGAGAAGAGAAAAACCTCTGGTTACCTTGGACTTGAATCCTCACTTTCATGCAGACACCAGCGTCAGGATCTGACCCTCAGGCTCGGATTGGATGATATTTTTACAAACACGCAAACCAATATGATTGGTTCGTTTGATTGGTAATGCAGAGGGGGCGCGTGATTGCTAAGTTGCCATTGGTCCATTTTGTAATTATCAATTTGACGCGTTTGACAGCTGGCATCGGCATGAAAGTGAGATTCAAGTCCAGGGTAACCAGAGGTTTTTCTCTTTTCGCCACTTTGGGACTCGTCCTTAACGCTTTACAGCTTTCTCGCGGCTCAAGAAAAACCTCTAGGACCAGGGTAAACGCGTCCGCGCTCCTGGATTCGATTAGCTGGCTTCCTGGGCATCGCGTGTATACACAATTTATAACTTGCATAAATGTGAGAATGAAACCCCAATGCATATTATGGAATACTTTCCTGCAGTGCTTTTTATTATCCTGCGGAAGGGGCAATATTAAACAATATTAAACAATTATTCACCAAGTCTGAGGTTAATAATTGTTTTCGTATAATTACAAAGGTGATTATTTGAAAAATATGCATTCTCTTTGGAACTATTAATTTATTCGTCTGTCACCTCGACAAAACGGCTTGCGGCGATTAAAAAAAAAAAAGGCTTACATGATTATTGCGTAATAATCACCTCAACGGCAACCAATCAGCGCAGAGAATTTTCAATAATCACCTTTGTAATTATACTAAGACAAGGAAACTTTCCACAGCACTAAAGAAAATTTGAGGGTATTGAACGCAGTTATACAAGAAGCTCAAAAATTTTGCGTCAAGAAGACGAATTTCAAAATACGTCACAAAGAGAATAAATAGTTACAAAGAAATTATAAGGACAAGAAAATTCAGAACAATGCTATGGGAATTTTAAGCAAGAAAATAATCGTAGCCTACATGTCCATGAAAAACGAGAAATATCGAAAATAACTGACGAAACGCTGAAGTCACATCGATGACTCGTTTTTTGCGAGTGAATCACAAGATATGCGAAACAGTAAATTTGAGTAAAGAGGAAATTCGTCACAGCACAAAAGATTTGATTTTTCAATAACAAAACATGATAACTAACTAATAAGATAAATGCATCGAAAAAGGAGGTTTGGATGAAGAAAAAGTTATAAAAACTTACCGGTGCTAATGCTTTAAAAAAAAACAAAAGCACTTAACACAACCTAGCGACATGCAAATTTCGAACCAATTATTTTAATATCTCAGCGCAATTATTGTATTAAATTGCGTTGCAAACACTCACTTAAAACGCAAAGAAATGAAACTTATATGAAAGGAATTATGAGCGAGAGAAAAGAAAGATGTATGGTTTAATTACAAAGTTTAAAATTTGAACGAAATCAGCTTCATGCCAAGATGATTTGTGTCACCCTAACCGCTACAGGGGATTACAACCCAAAATAGTTGTTATTTATCAAACAGTTAACCGCATTAAATAAATTAAACTTCTTTCAGCAAAACTAGAAGTTGTTTCGGTGAATTATGAATTTGTTGGGTAAGAAATTCATGACAATGTCGATGGCAAAAGACTCAAGCAACATTCTAATTCCGGGCTCGCAGATAATTTTGCGACGGGGAATAAAAATTTAGGCGCGAGAATTAATTTCAAACTCCACAACCGAGGAATGGACGAAAAGAGAATTGCGAATCACAAATTGGCGGATAAAGACCATTTGAAAACTCAACTTACAAATGAAGACAACAGCTCTGGCTAGCGACCAACTCTACACAGGTGTAGGATTTCACAGTTTGAGTGTTCGCAGAATTAGCACAATGCAAACTGCGGCCATTTGAGAGGAAAAATATTTACGCACGAGCAACTAAAACCTAGCCAACTTGAATATAAAATAGGCAACGCAACAGGGGAGGGAAAGGGCACCTTAAAGGTCTCCCTTGGGGTAGGAAGAGAACGAATGTAGCGTTGCTGTTACCAGTTCAATAAAAAAATAAAAAATTCGGGGGGGGGGGGGGGGTGGGAGTTTTTCTCTGTTGTTATATGCTAACCGAAGAGATTTTACTTTTCGATGTTGACTCGGGAGTACTCGGAAAAAACCCGAGTGTTTCTTTGAAAGAGTTGAGTCTACGACTGTCCGATTACTAGTTCGAATGCTCTACTATTATTTCTCGGTGTTGACTCGGGAAAACTCGGAAAAAACCCGAGTGCTCCTTTGCAAGACTCGAGTGTACGACCGTCCGATTACTAGTTCGGGTGCTCTACCATCGAACGATAGGAGACTCGTGGAATTTCCAGGCTATTAATCCCGCATGGAGTGACAGATATAGCTAGGACAGCGTTTACCTTGTGGCAGTCTGGTTGGCTCGGAGACTGGAATACCATCCACGGAGCATAGGGCCGCTTTGGGATAAAGCACCACGGCATCGCCATTGTACTCAACAAGACAATGCTCACTGAAATCCAATAAAACAAGATACCGTTTCCATCAGCTAATTTAAAGATTCATGAACAATTAAAGGAAAAGGCCAGCTTCGAGTAACCTCGACACATTTCTCAGCATTGTCTCGAAAAATGTTAGCAATCATACAACCAAAAAGATTGACAAGCGTCGTTCACCTAAAAAGGAGATGCCTCAAGCAAGTCATTTCACTGTCTGTACGGTAATTTTTAGCACTTGTAACGACAGAGTTATCTCACGACGAAGCAAGTTAAGAACCGTTAAAACGATGTAATTATTTGCTTTAACACGGCATTCAACGCTTTGCTGAGACAAACCGCGGAAACGTTTGAACAAGTCTCGTTGAATGTTGTTGGAAGTGTAAAAAAAATGTTGAAAGCGTGTGGAACCAAATTTTAACTGATTTAAACTCCTATTCAACTGACGTCGATTCAACAAGTCCTTTGTTCTCGAAAATGTTGGATGATGTAGAATACACACGTGCACACCTGGCCACAGTTGTTTAAAAGGTGTATAGCGCTATCCACCACATAAATCGCTATCCATTGGATAGCGCACTTGGTTTCGCTATGACTTACCCACTGAATGGTGATTTATCCGGTGGATTGACCGAATGCAAAAATGGCCGCCAACAAATTATTCTTTTAACGATGAAATGATATATGAAATGGATCATATATGAACTGCAGATATGAAATCAAGTGAAGCTATGATCCTCGCAGTTATGAACGCCATTTTTTGCAATTGCGTAAAAAAGCCTGAAAAATTCAGGTCTTCAACGGGGTTTGAACCCGTGACCTCGCGATACCGGTGCGACGCTCTAACCAACTGAGCTATGAAGCTATACTTTTGTCTTTGTATTAATTAGCCTAACGAGCCTCGGTCACACGGGTAAAATTGAAAGAATTTGGGCTGTAAAACGAGGCTAGTTAGGCTAATTAACACAAAGACAAAAGAATAATTTGTTGGCGGCCATTTTTGCATTCGGTCAATAGCGTTATCCACCTTTTGAACAACGGGGGCCTGGACAGGACAGCCTGGTTTCTTGTTCCCAGTTCCTCGCAGTCAAATTGTTGGATCTAGTGTTAACGCGACGTTGGAACCGTTTGAACGGCATTCGCACAACTTTGTTGCACGAATGTTAGGCAAATGTTGAAACTGTTTGCATAAGCCTGTAGATAGGAGTTCAACATTGACTATTGACACGACTTACGGTTCAATGCCTTTTCCCCTCAATTGAATGTCAGGTTTACACGTGTCTGTTGAAACACCAATAACTGTCTTTCCTGTAAAGAGAAAAAAAAAACAAAAACAATTAGCATGGGAAATCGCACCGCATCGGTACCGTTCATAAAAGTTTTATTCCTGAAAAGTTGGCATCCCCTTTCCAAGTCGAACGATTCGAAAAAATCGCGAAATGATTGCGCTGACACGAACTTGTATTTTTAAGACGATCCGCTGTTCGGCACGGTAGTAGAACTGAATACAATTGGGCCACTGAAGAAATAATATAAACAAACGTGAACTCGCAATTTTAAATACTTTCTTATTAAGGTCGCTGCATGTCGTATAGATAGATCTTCACTTCCTTGAAAAGTGATTTTTCTTTTTTTGCAAAACGCGAGAACAAAACAGAAAAACTTTGATTGTATGTAATTAGGATGTGTTCCCACCAGTATGGGTCAACCAACGCGAAAAAAGGGGAAAAAAATCGCTTAATGGTCACGAACGCACAGACGTTTATTTTCAAGAGAGGCTTTCGTTGGTATTGCCTTCAGTAATGTAGCAGCTCTCTCGTAAGCAGCCACTTTTGTCTTTAAGTCTAAGGCATTGTTTCAATTGCTTCAGCAGTATTTTGTTTTTGGCTTGGATATCGAACCATTCACATAATATGTTACGAGAGCTGCTGTTGCTTTCGACATCCGATATGTGAATGGTTCGACGTCTGCATTCTGTGATTTCACAAAATCGGGTTGATTATCTGCCTCGTTTAATCAGACACAGAGTAACAAAAACAAAACGTTTTTTCTCCAGGTCATTCTATGGTGTAACTCAGCAATTTCGCGGTTTGAGTATCTACCTCGTTTAATTGGGCACAAAGTGACGCCAATACTAAGCCGTCCTCCTCCCAGACTGACAAAGTGAGGTTCATCTGTTTCAAACCTGAGCGCCGAGCCCAGCTCTGTTACAGCAAGTGCGCGCTCCTATGGAGAAGAAAATAAATAGGAAAAACGTTTAGCGACAGCTATCGACTGGGAAATAAATGCTCTAAAAATAACGGAGATGCTGCCTACAGATCGTATCGAGTTTTGGGAAGCGTTCTTGGAGGGTCGGCAAAAGAACCAGAATATTCGACTAATTTATATGCCAGCGCGATGTCAAATTCTGTACTTTCGTACACTTTTAGCCGTGAGGCGGATTGTGCGAACTGAAGGTACAGCAACTCCCTCTCCTGCCTAGACTGCAAAACAGTCGTTTTCTTCCATTTTCGCAAGGCGCGAAGCTCCAGACCTTTCGTTTTAATATTTACCGCGTCGCTTGCGTTCGCAAAAAATACATCTGTTTTGCAGTCTATCTCCTGCCCCTCCAAGCAAATTGTTGCCGGTTACATTTTTAAATCTGCCACTCTATCTTCGCGTCTCTTCACTTTCCACATGGTTTATTCCAGCGGAGTGAACAATGTGGAAAAGTGACATGTGCTTGCTTCTACCAGTTGTCGTGCCACCTTTGAATTTTGGTAAAATTTTTAGAATTTTTAATCTGGTTGAGAACAGCCCGTGTAAAACAGAAAGGTATATTAACTAACACACTGTAAGTGCTTCAGAGAGTGAAAAAAAAAAGAAAAAAAATAGAACAAATACTATTTCTAGCCTAACCTTTCGTAAGCCTCGTCTTACATTAGAAAATTCCGATTATTTGTGTTCAGTCTATCGCTGAACTACTTTACTCAAAAACATACCATTGAAAAAGGTGGGCAATTAATTAAAGAAGATCCCACCTATTGTACAATCTACAGCACTTCGTAAAATCCGCGTGACTGTCACTGAAAATTATTTAAATCTAGAACGAAAACTGAAAAAGATCAGAAAGCTGTTTTGTCCCCGCTTTCTGAAGAATTAAGGCGCGCATTGCTAAGTTTATGGTTAATAGAAAATTATAAAATCACATTTCACTATAACCAACGAATACCTTTTTTTAGAAACATACTTTTGTCATTTTTCTCTGTCATTTATCCCTACTAAGTAAACTGACTTTCGCGATAAAAGAAAAAAGATAAAAACCGTAATGAAAGCAAAAGTTTTAAATTTTCTGTCAAACGTATCAGTGTATTTTTGCTTAGTACCTTGAAGCTGTGAAACAGGCGCTTCGAACTCTTTCAAATGTCGAATTACATATGCCTTACAAATTGTTCTTGCTCCCGCGTTTGGATGCAAGCCAAAAACGCCGGTGTCATTAACAACAGCTCAGTAATCGAATATATACGACAATTACCTCATCTGAAGCACATAAAGTTTTGATTTCCAACCTCATACTTAAGTCGAAGGAGATAATCGTAGCAAATTTTACATGACCAGTTGGTGGTGAATTTTCTGACTGTAGCTGCCGACTTCGCTTCACAGCCCACTAGAGCGACAAAAATAAGCGATGCAAACCATTCTTGTAACATAAAAACTCATTTTCTCCCTACGATAAGCATCCATTTTTGGAACAAACATTAAGAGAACTTGACCTTACAACAGGAGTAATGACTGAAAACACTAACGCCATGAGTTATTCAAATAAAACACTGTTTCGGTTCGACGTTCTTAAGTGCAGCTAAACAATTGTATCATACGTGCTTACTGTATCCTGTACACTTTATAAACTAAAATCGTTTGTATTTACAATCAATGATTACTATTTGAAATTCTACAATCCCGCCTTCAGAAAAACCTTGACCCGTAAACAAGATCGTTTCCAATCAAACTTTAAAAGATATTTTTGCCTAAATGACGGCAATAGTCAATAAGCTCATTTCCTAAGACGTTTACCTTAGGAAATTAACTTTTCCTGTGTTTGGAGAAGACGAACGAAGAACGGAACAAATAGTTCTTGACATATTTCTCAATTGGCACGTAATCTTTGCTTACACTTCAAATCTATGCTCTATAGCATCAATTCCATTGAAATAAAATTGTTTCAAATATCTTTTTCGTAATAAAACGCTTCTACAAACGTTTTCAAAGTGATGGTATAATTTTTTTGCCGGTTAATCGTTAATGCTTCTTAATCAAAGTCAACAACAGCACTACTGGGGAACAATATTTTTAATGCGACCGTTTCTTGCTTCATACACTACATGAAATAATTTTCTTTTTAGATCAACACAAGATCGAATAGTAGGATAATTTAAATGTTGCCCCTGTAAAACCTCTTTACCCAAGAGTTGAGCCGGAATGTGAACAAACCAGTTCGAAATATCGGTCGGATACCCACAAATGCAGGTGAAGTCAGACGGGACGGGACAAGAAATCACGGGCGAATTCGGGACTTGCGAAAAAAATACGTGTTTCGCTATTCTTTAAAAGGGAACTTCCACCATAAGAAAATGATGTAACAAAAATATTTGACTAGAACGTAACAATTCTGCTCGACTGGAAACGAAATTTGTACTTGATGTCTTCAGAATCTGCAATGAACATTTTTTGCTTCTACAGCAAATAATGTTCTCAATCAAAAATGTTTGAGATTGTTTCAAAGAAAGCGTTTGTATCCGAAGTGAATTTCGCAATCGCTTGTTTTTGTTTTCAAATTTCCGAGTGGGCGCCATCTTGAATAACTGTGACGTGTTACGGTTGCAAAATGGCTATTTCGAAGCTCTATGTATCGAAAGGGATTGATAATCGCGTTTGTTGCTGTATCGAAGTTCGTTTATCTAAATTTGACTTCAAGAGAGCAGATACGAGAATACAATATCTCTTGCTAAAATCAAAGACTTCGCGAAAGCCGTTACACACAAATAGGCTAATG
The DNA here is from genome assembly GCA_949126865.1 of Montipora capitata. Classification (NCBI taxonomy): domain Eukaryota; kingdom Metazoa; phylum Cnidaria; class Anthozoa; order Scleractinia; family Acroporidae; genus Montipora; species Montipora capitata. The sequence continues at coordinate 202,136 of CASBPP010000006.1, read as the reverse complement.
CATCCAAACAAGAAATTTAAACGTGTTGTTTTTCTTTGGTCTATCAAACACAAACGGAAAAAAAAAATAGCCAAATGCGTTTCTATAAAAACCGTGGTGTTGTGTGAGTGGAGAGTACAAATCTAAAATTTGGCATGAACTCGCTTGATAAGGTCACGGTTGAACAGTGGAAGGAGATTACAATACCGACTTCGTCGAGTACCGGCCATTTGACAGGGTCTGAATCTACGGCTCTCCGACTTTTCGCTCACACACGTCACACAGTGCTGTGAAATGATCAGTGATGGGTTGTAAGACGGGGCCTACGATTTATCGTCCTTGTCCGAGAAGAATAGAGAGATTAACCACTGGCAGGTGTCATTACAAAAGCATCACTTTCTCCTTAGTTATTTAAAGACCCTGAGTATTGGTCTGGTGAGAGGTTTTGATCCCTCTAAGTCCTGCACAGTAGTACGATGCTCAACGGTACAACCGATGATTGCTTTGATTAACGACTTTTCCGATGCTGTCATTTAACGTAATCCTTGCGGCGTACACAGGACTTTGGTATCAGTTATGACAACAGTTGTGAAAGAACCCACATACTTTTCGAAAAGAAAAGGGGCATAGACTTGCCGGTGTTGTGGTTTGTCCTCTGTGGAATAGATTAAGTTATCGTCTCACAACCCTTCAACGTTCATAAACCTGTGGGACGTGAAAGAACCCACACATTTTTCGCAAAGAGTAGGGGATGGAGTTCCCAAAGTTGTGGTTTGTCCTTTGTGGTATAGCTAGAGGGCCGGTAAATAAACGACAAATAAGCAACAGCAGAACAAAAGCACCTAACACCGTATACTTCATTTTGGTTTTGAAAATAAACAGTGAAAAATGAACACTACTGCCAGTAATTTTCAAGCGTTTTGTCTCAAGGTTTCAATGTCTCATTTTGGGACTGAGGCTGAACGTTCTTATTTTTGATGCGATTTTTGCGACTTTTGCCTGAAAACGTTCTTAACATGTTCTTTAAGTTGTGTGGTATACTAAGTTCGACTACAAACTGAGTGCTTCTTAGGTGTATCATGCAATAAGAAAACCACATTTCTTATGTTAAAAAAACGTCCCTATAAGTATTTGAGTTCATTGTCCTGTTACACTTCAGTTTTACACTACTCTTATCTTTATTTATACTACTCACTCACAAAAAAAAAAGAGCAAAGTAAAGACGTTCTTAACTGTATGGCTCTCAGCCTAGGTATGTTCTTGGTACCGGCATTCTTAAACTTTTCGCTCATCTCAGACTGGACTTTCAAGTTTAACAATTTTTTTGTCCGATGATGAAATCCGATTTCAAAATCCTTCATTTAGAAAACTTTGCTCAGCTCAACTTTATTTTCACTATCGCACTAGCCCTAAAATTCAAGTGGCTCCAAAACGATGACAATATTAATTTTAGTCACGAAATAGCTTTAAAGGAAAAGGAGAAAGGAAACTAAGTTGGTAACGCACAAATCGTATAAAACTGGCAAATTAACAACCAAAAAGAAAGAGAAAATAAGAGAAATAAATACACGCAAATGGGCCGGTAGCAAAATTCTGCGACAAAAGGTAGACAGATAAAACTGCTTTGCATGCAGGGCGTTTGGATTTCAAACAAAAAGCTTTCAAATATTTTGGTCCTACATCCACGCAAAACGTGTCCGGATACTTCCATCCCAGATAAAAAGAGACCATTAAGTTCTCGATGAGGTCCCGAGGGCATGAACTCTTTTTTTTTTTTTTTTTTTTTTTACAACTTTTACAACTTTACAGACCTTTCCGCGAGGAATAAAAATCAATCTAAAAGAAAGCTACTGGTATCTAAGAAAAAAACTCGTGACATCGACCAGAGTTGTAATTCCGTGAGTACAGTACAATGAGCCGGTTTAAGACGAGAATCCCGGCCCGCGGGCAGTAACAAACTGAGTCGGTATATAAAAGATTAAGAATAAAATTTGACTTTTTTGGCCTCTTGGGCGCGCAACTCGACGATCCCGAGAGTAGAGAGAAACGAACGGTATAAGACGAAGATCCCGCGGGTAGCAACAAACTGAACAAAAAATATATAACTGATGTTCCTTTCTTGCCTTCTTGGGCACAACATTGCGAACTGAGGGCGCAGCTAGACGATCCCGCGAGTACAGAATGACGAGAATCCCGGCCCTAGGGCAGTAATATAACAAGCTGAATGAAAACAAGAACTATGAACTAAGTACTCTTTCTCGCCTTTTTAGAGATTGAATATTGCGAACTGCAGCCACAGCTCGACGATCCCGCGACTACAGAACAACGGGATGGAATAACACGCAGCTCCCGTCGGTAGTAAGTGATTCTGCGTACTAAGGAACTGGGTTATCCCGCGCGCGCCAAAAAGAGCCCTTCTTTTGTTCACTTTCACAACCAAAGCAGGTGATTCATTCGTTTGTTAATAACCATATTCATAATACCATTTTCGTCCCACTTCCAGGTTTGATTATCGTTTTATTGTGTGGTGTGTACTCGGCGGAAAGATGAGAAAGGTCGTTAGAAAAACATAAGGAAATCTTATCTAAGATCTCAAAAAGGTTTTTAAAAATAAAGTCCATCAAAATCAAAGAGGCACGGAAGACGAACAGTTGACATGCAATCCAAGAAAGCGGACAATGAATCTTAATATAATATCACACAAAAAGTATTGGAAACATTGATCTAAAACACGTTATGTTTGAGGATATTGTGTTATTGAATTTATGTTGTTCACAGTGTAAATCTTTACACTTTTCACTCATTTAAATATCAATAAAACACGCACCCTCAGGGTAAAGGTATCTTCAAATGTTTTCAAATCACGCCATGAAAGCAGAGAATGTTCTGAAATTTAGTCTAAGGTTATTCGTGCCTTCTCGCACGCAAATGTTGGACTTAGAAATCTTGCCAATCAAGCGGACATATTCTAATTTAAGAACGTTGTATTCGCTACAGTGAATGTTGCCTCTTTTGTCAAGCACTTAGATTAAAACCTATCTTCTGTTACAGACTTAAAGTCGAGGGGTGTTAAATTCCTGGTTGATCTATGATTTCCTTATAGTTTTTACATTTTACTAGCTCTGTAACGTAGTTCTGCGGTTTCCTCCTGGTGTTGTGCCCGTTTCGGCATTGAACCACATGTTTTCATATGGATTGTTACTTAGCTTTCCGCCTTGGTTGAACAAAGTTGAATTTCAAAAAAAAAAAAAAGGTCATTTTATGCTTTGAATGTCTTGTCAATTCGAACCAATGAACTATTTCTAATATTTGTCTTCTTCATTTTTGTGATTTTCTTAGTCTATTAAGAGGATTTTTTTACAAGTGCTCTCTGCTCGTTTTTTTTTCAAGACAGACTTCAGCACTTTGTTCCACATGAGTTAAAACATTTGAGAAATCAGAAGCCGAGAGTCGCTCTTTACTGTTGAAAAGCTAAAAAAAAAAAAACCAGAAAACTTGTTGAAAACGTGCAAACTCAAATCATAATCTTGATGGTTATCAGTTTCAACTTGTACTCTTTCGACATCCACTCGACTTCCTTTTCGCCAGATTAAAGAAATAACGAAACAAAAACGTTGAACGGAGCCGTGGACGTTTGAAGACTTCGTTCTACGGTTACAAAACACACGCATGCTCACAATGGGATCAGAAGTGTTACTAGTTTCTTTCCATCAATTTGTTTTCTTATCTTCCAACATGAATTCAATGTTCGCCGCTTGAACCTCTTTTGCTCGTGCACAGTGACACATAAGGGAGTTGAAACGACAACGCCACAAAGCAGGAACGCTATTGGTTAGAAAGGGGAAAAGTTCTCGTGCTAGCTGGACGCACTTCAATGTATTTCTTTGTCGTGCACCACAAAACAACAACGTGAAATCACCAAATTTTAGGGTTTGACGGGCGACAGCATACAACAGTGAACAATTTACGGTACTTTCTATTGACCACTTTCATAAATGGCGACCACTGTTTCATTCTTTTGTATTTATGTTAATTAGACCAACTGCCCTCATTTTGAAACAAATATTCTTTTGAAATTTGCTCGTCGTAGCGAGGCTAGAAAGGCTTATTAGCATTTGGCCGCCATTACGAAAGAGGTCTACAGAAAAGGTCTTATTTTTCACCTTAAAACCGTTCGAATTCATCCAGTTACATAATAGTTCACCCGTAATGCACAAGGTGAAAAAGATGGAATAATCGCGAAATACTTGCGATAGCGCTGAGTTATATTTTGGAGTGAAGTTTTTGTAAACTTTGCCGTTATCACAAGTGCTTGGAATTAAAAAAAATATATTTCAAGGTTGTCCCTGTTTCAAAAGCCGGGCTACCAAATCCGTGAATTTGGTTGCCCTGATAAATTCTTGGCTGCCTATTTAGGAAACCCAGTGCGTTGAGATGCTATCACAAGGCGATCGAGCTTGAATATCCCATAATTCTTAGTGCACGCCTGTTGTTTCAGTTTTGGCGTCTTCGTGCTCCATCGCCTCCAAGTTGGTGATACTGGTTCTTGCATTTTCCTATCTGACAATGCTCTGTAAAAGCTACAGATATTCAAGATACGGGAAAATGCTCAGCTGCGACAAATCATTTATTATTAACATCACACTACTATCGGACATCGACACAAAAAGGCCGACCAGTAAACCGAGTGGTGCATTTTCTATTTTGGCCGGGCTGCATTTTATTTCACCAAAAAACTGGTCTTCCGAGTAAATTTCTGGTCGTCTTGGACGACTGCTTATTTCGAACACTGGTGCCTGCTTAAACTCCCTAATTAGACCTTCGGAGCAGAATTTCGCTTTATCTTCCTACGCTGCTACTCACTATGCTCAACAAGGAAGTTCTAAAAAATAGGGACTTTCAGACCTGCGACAGCGACAGAAACGTCACCTCAAAATATAACTTTGCACCGTAGTAAGTCTTTCGCGATTATTCCATGTCATTCACGTGCCACAAAGTGGGCGAAGTATCCTAAAAATAAATTGGTCTGAGCGGTTTCAGAGTAAAAATAGAAAATGAAAAGTTTGCATTTGTAAGCCCACGTACCCTGCGAGTAGACTCTCTTTCGATCTTCCTACATAAGTCGGGAAGAGGAAAGTAGACTCTGCTCGCCGCCTCCCCGTTCCGTATTGAGCATGCGTTAAAAATTTAAATGTGTTCGGTGTCAGTCACGCGTGACCAGTAGCCACAAAAGCAAAAAACGAAAACAAACAGTCGGGATATTTTCCAAAAACTCTGGCAAACACACGACAATAAAGGAATCATTTCATTGGAAACTCAAGATAGTCCATACTCTTAAAATGTCATTTAATTTTTTTTACTGAGAAATTTATAGGTTTCTGTCAGACTAGTTTCTGTAACCGACACAGATAGGAAAAACTCATGGGAATTCTGACAGTTAAAATTGCCACGCTGTTGTAAATTTCAAAATATTGATGACGCGTGGCACAGGAAAAACTCATGGGAATTCTAACAGTTAAAATTGCCACGCTGTTGTAAATTTCAAAATATTGATGACGCGTGGCGATTGATCATGCGAAAAAAAAAAAAAAAAAAAAAAAAAAACAGGTTTGACTAGTCGAAAACGGAATTACTCATTCAATTCTTTGGATGAGCGGCATATCAAAGAATGTGGAGGCGGCGAGCAGAGTCTACTTTCCTCTTCCCGACTTATCTAGGAAGATCGAAAGAGACGCTGCTTGCATGGTAAAGCCCACGTCGTTAAAACCTCAAATTTGGTGATTTCACGTCGTTGTTGGGCTGAGTACCACAAAAATTAAAAGTGTGCTGAAATGCGTACCGCACCATTACTTCACACCCTTTAACCAATGATATTGTTATTGCTTTGTGTCGTTGTCATTGCCGAAGCCATGTCGTTTCTCATCTGATCTCCCTATTATAATATCTTTGACATTTTCGAAAGCTGTGCACGAAGTGGACGGATGCAAGCAGGCCTTCCTGTTTGATTTTGCGACCTGAATTTTACATTTATATAACAAATACTTGAACATTACGAGAAGTTTCATGTTTGCTTAAACAGTGAATATCGCGTAATTGAAAGGGTGTTTACTAAGCGGGCAAGCTTTGTTCCTAGATAGCCAGCGTGGTATGAGAACTGAACACAATTCTATCAATTCAGTTGCATCTAAGAACATATTCCAAAACAAACTAAAAATAAAACTATGTTCTCCTTAATTGCAAAGTGCTGAGAGAATGAGAAAAAAAGAGAAGAGGAACGCAGGAAAACTCCTTATAAAAATCCGAAGGCTCCGAATTTACGATATTCCATCCATAACAAGTTCAGATTCTCTGCCGCTGAGCCAGAGGAGACCCATGGGAGTTTTCTTTTATAAGAACCTTTTCTGTAGACCTCTTTCGTAATGTATGGCGGCCACATAAAATATTCCTTTGTTTCAATGCTAATAAGCCTTTCTAGCCTAGCTACGACGAGCAAATTTCAAAAGAATATTGTTTCAAAATGAGGGCAGTACGTCTACTTTACATATATACAAGAGAATCTAAAAGTAATCGCCATTTATGAAAGTGGTCAAAAGAATATTCAGGCTTAGATAAAACAAAATTTTAAGAACATACCCAGGCTGAGAGTCAGTTAAGAACGTCTTTATTTTGCTCAATGGCTTTTTGTTTTTTGGTGTGTGTGTGTGAAAAGTACAAGGTAAAAGAAATGCAAAACTGGATGTAGTCCAACAGGACAATTACTTCAAATACTTAGGGCGTTTTTTTTTTTAACAAGTTAACAATTTAGTCTTCTTATTGCATGATACAAGGAAAAACAACTCAGTTTGTAGTCGAACTTAGTATACCACACAACTTTAAGAACAAGTTAAACATGTTTGCAGGCTGAAATCGCAAAAAATAATAATAATTATTATTATTATTATAAAATAAAATAAACATAAAAATCGGAACGTTCAGCCTTACCCGTGACGTGTAAACCAGATTCACCTGCTCGAATGGAAATGCCCAAAAACAGAAAAGAACGGGGACCGTGACATTTAAAATAAGGCAGATGCTGAATTTACATGTCGATTAAGTACCGCGAATTTGCCTGTATAACGCCACAAAATATAAAGCACTCGATGTTTGCTTTATGAGCTGTAATATTCTTGATTCACATGAAGGGATATCGAGATATCGAACGGGACTCGACTAAGAAACTCAACAAATACGATCACTTAAATAAGGCTTAAATAAGGTAAAACACCCTCTGGTATTGACCATAGCCGCCTCAATATCTTCAAATTCCCTCTCACCATTCAGCCTCTTGAACAATCTGAAACAGTACTGTATGCCACTGCTGATAGGTGCTTTAAGATCTCATACGATGTCGACGTGGACAAAAACAGCACTTTAAAATATAACTTTGCCCTATCGTAAGTTCTTCGCGATTGCCAAAGTCCCCCAAAAAACGAGTCGGCTTCGTGAAGTTTCAGGGTATAAATGGCGAATGAAAGGTTTGAATTTGTACGCGCTCGTTGTCGTCAAAACCTCAAATTTGTTGATTTCACGTCGTTACGCACAGCCCAGATGGCAAAAATATGCGCTAAAATGCGCGCTGCACGTGCAGCACGATTCTCTTTTCTCTGCAACCAATGATATCATGGATTTCCAGCGCGGACAACGGCAACGTCAACGAAAAACGTCACTAAAATATAACTTAGCGCTGCCGCATGTATTTCGCGAAAATTCTGTCTTGTTCAACAATACGCGCGAACTACCCTGTAACTGGATGGGTACGAACGGTTTTCAAATGAAAATACTAAATGAACGGTTCATTGTTATACGTTCACGTTGTCGTGAAAACCTAAAATTTGGTCATTTCCTGTTGTTGTTTTGTAAAGTACGGCAAAGAAATGCACGGAAATTCGCGCTGCACGTCATTACGAGCATTTTTCTCTTTTTTAACCAATAATATTCTTGCTTTGTGGGCGTTGTCTTTGCCGCAGCCGTCGTCGCTTCTTGTGGGAGTCGAATGTCTGTGCGCATGACGTAAATTTACGAGTTGCAAATGACCATGTTTTGCAATCAGAATGGATATTTATATCTAATCCTTTAAGCTCAAGAAAGAACCGCGATTTTGCAGACGGAGAACAACACGAGTTTGTGTTGGATCATAGAAGAGAAAGAAGACATGTGCGTCTAACACTTTAAATAACGAGAAAATATACATAACAGCTATTGGCTGTAATCTTCTCACCCACATGCGAAATGTGAGAATTAATTAAAACACTTTATTTGACGTGAAGGAAGTTTTGGTTTTAATAAAATTAAGGGTAATGCGAGGATGAAAAACCGAAGGACCCAAATGGGCTATAAATCATACACCGTTGTATTAAAATAATTCTATGTATAATTAAAGCTTGATCTAGCTCTTGGATATTATGTCTTCTTCTTCTTCTTTCTTTTTTCTTTCTGCAAAACTTTAGAACACTCTTTATTTTACGAGGGTCTTTGCTATGGTGACAATTTCAGGTATTCGAAAATTTACACGTAAAACGTGACGTGAAGGAACCTACAACTAAATATTTCAATTCAAGTAGATACTTTTTTCCGCACTTAATACTCAAAGGTTTTCAAAACAAAACTCACTTTTAATTAGAAAGCTTTTTTTTAAAAAGAGCCTGATCACAATACCCAGCTGAACTTCTGAAAGGGTGCGGCGACACAAAGTTATCCCTATTCTTTTAACCTTATACAACGACAAAACATAGCATGAACGCTTCCAAAAAGGGATTACAATCAGATACAAAAACGGCCCACCAAAAAAAAAAAATGCATTTTACAGTAAGTTCACATTGAAATTACACTTTTCGATATTTGAATTTCTGAGAGGCGATAGAAATAACGATCGACATTTGAGAGCAAATTCGAATTGGGAGAAGAAAACTAAAAGAGCTCCTCAAATGCTTAACAAAACGAGTGACGAGGGCAGATGCTGCTTCCAAAAACGACCTTTTGTAAACAATACAGACAAATTTTACAGATCTTGAAATAAAGATTTTAAAGCTAGAAAGTCTCCCCTTATAGCCTATATTCTAAACATTGACCAAATCCGACACTCATGGTTGAAAGCATATCTGATTTTGCCAAAAGTCAACGTGCGAAATATGTCATTTTCCACCCAAAAAACTACTGCGAAAAGAGCAACAATAGATATAGAGAATATGAAGGTTGTGAAATCGTGATTTTGCCTTTAATATCTAGTTAAAATACGCCAAGTATCGTTTGGTAGTATAATTTCTTCGATGTTATTAATTCATCCACTGTCGTTAATGCATTTTTGAATTTTACAGCAAACGAGCTACAATAATTGACTTCGCTAATATCTTTGCAGCGCTGACTTTTGGCCTCCGGAAAAAAGTAATATAGCAATCATTTTATTTATTATCTGTCCACACCACAATGAAGGAGGCTATAGAATATTGTTGTCATCAGCGGTTTGCTTATGATATCGGGGCATGTGTGTTTTTAAAAACTTAAAGTTTAAGCCATGGGTTATGTTGCAAGTGCATTTTTGACGAATTCGTTCGCGTTAGTGGAATCTTCGAAAGACAGCTGGATGTGTATAAGCTTCATCGCGGATTTTTCCCATAACTCTTGAGAGCACCCTTTTTCCTGCTTTACATATCGAACACAGCTTTTAAGCACTCAAGGAATCGTATGTTTCTATCGACATGCAGTAAAAGCAAATTTTAAAAAAAGGCAAAAACATGTTGTAAGGAATTAATTTTAACAGCAAAGAGACACTTCACCTCTATCAGTTTTTGCGTTTTGCTCCATTTATCTTCCCAAATCCCCGTTAATCGCTTCATGAGGTCTTCATTTTCTTGAAGTTTTCTCTCCGCCTTGTCGACATCCAAAGAGCTGGGAGAATTTCCACTCTAAAGACAGGAAAAATGAAACAGAAATCGTTAACACCGAAGCGGGACAAACGTGTACTTAGAAGGTGTGATAATTCATCTCCAACTGACATCAGTTTACTAATAAACCTAACTATTGTTTTCACGCCGTCCGCACCAAAAAAATAAAGCTGAAACTAAGGGTTAAGGGAAAAATTATGCAAAAGGCACATTTTCCTTCCTTTCAGTTTTATCCTCTGAGCTCTCGCTTTATGCCGGCGTAAATAGACAAAACATCATACTAGAAATATATTCCTACTAAAACTTACCTTTGGAAAAATTGCAGAAGCTAAAATACGCACAAATCTCATAGCGTTTGGCAAGTTTTTGTCAAAGCAGTCGATTCTTGTCTCGCAGATCTTTCGAAGCTCAAGACACTTCAACGCGGTAGATGAAAGAACGTAGAAAAAGACGCCAACGAGCTTATATCTAAATTATGTCTTAAAAATGAAGTCATATAAAAATGATATAAGATGAACTTATTAATCATGTGATCGAGCGCGAATCTGAATTTTGATCACAAGCGATTTTTCAGGCGTTTCAATTAACGCCAAAGAACTCCAGTGTTAACAGCTTGTCGCGTAACTACTGGCGCGCTTTGCACGCGAGATTTTGCTTACGTTTTCTTCGAAAGGAGGTTAAGCAGACATAGAATCCAGCAAACGATAAACAAAACAAATGAAATAAGACAGCTTGAGAGGCACTGGTCAAAACAAAACTCGAAGAGAATACGGAAATCCGCTAAAGACGAACAAAGGAGGGCTTAAAAAACATGGAGATGAGAAATTTGCAAACGACTCCTTCTTAAGTATACAACTATCGCACTGAATAACTACAGAGTAAACACGGTTGACAACACGTTACCTCCACACAATACTATACCTTTCGTTTTGCTGCGGCGTACAAAAAGCGAAACATTGATTAGGATGATATGAACGGATTCAATAACAATCGATCGATCAGTGTCTGACTTTAGTGGTTGTTACTTGTTCAACATCTCGTCAGCCACATTAAAAAAGAAGTAAATAAATTCTACCAACACTTCCGTTAAATTTCCGCAAAGCAGTCGATAAAATTTCCGCGTTATACAGAAGATGCGCATGTAATCGTTTTGCTAAAATTAAAAAAAAAAGGAAACTAAAGGAACCACCTGCTGTCCAGACCAGCTGGCGACAAGGATGCCATAAACATCGCGCTACAGAGGAAAAAACATCTCGGGTCGAGAAATTAAAAAACAGAACTTTTACAATAGATAAAACTGACGAACATCTCCGCCAGAAACACAGTTTGAACGCAAGGGAATTGTCACAACTTACCGCATGATCCTACGTCACTTATCCTCATTTTTTCTCGTTGCATTGTGAAACTGTTTCGTTGTATAAATAGAATTGATTCGGCGAAATCATATCGCGAACAATCTATTGTTTCAAGCTTATTTGCGAGAACATTTGCGACAGTTTTTTTTGTAAAAAGCGGTCCCATCTTTCAATGCAGCCGTGCGTAAATGAACTCCATGGGGAACTATTTATCTGAACTCGATGGAAAGTTGTGCTGCAGGTTTGCCGTGATCACTTTCACATTCGAAGCCGAACAAACATACACAACAAATACAACACTTTCGAAATCTCCGACAACGAGTTCACGCTTCCAAGACAAATCTGTAGTTGCTTGAAACGTAGTTAATTAACAAATTGACTTTTAACTCCAAATTTATTACTTCGATTTCGAAGCGTACCACAAAATTGTCGGGAATGAATTGACTCACGTTTAAGGAAGTAATATCATACACAAATTATTCAAAAAATAACTACTAAAGCGATTTAATCACGGGTAAGTGCTTTAAAAACAAATTTTAAACGATACATAAAATTATATTGCTATGGAGTTGTAGTACAAAGTAATGGTTTTTAAAACATAATAATGAACAGAAAGAAAGCAATAGTTCTTGTTTTGGTTTTGCTATGCACAATAGATTTATTCGCTGTTACCTTTATCTTTTCCTGCAGAGTCTGTATTTCGACTTTAAGCTCTTTAATTAATTTCACATTTTCGTCCTGCAAAATCAAAAGGAACGCGGTTCGTTTGAGCGATTTGCAATACAAATTGAGCTCAGTGAAACATCGCTTGTGAGTATAGTATGAACCAAATTTTCGCGCGCTGTCATTGGATAAAACATACCTCAGATGGTACGCGCGCTGTGATTGGCTACATTAGTGGACCGTATTCTACAGTACGGTCCTCTGCATGGCCCGCTAAATTTGAATATTCGATGAAACATTCTCTAGCAAGTTTTTTTTTTTATGTCGTTTCTGTTACATAAAGTTGTAAAACTGTTTGAATCTTGCAAGCAACTATTTCAAACAGCAAAGGGCCGGGGCAAACGACTTAAACATTCGTTCGATTTTCTTGAACAGCAATGTCGCTCAGTTAAACACCACCGACAATAAAGGCGGGATGGGAGGGGGGGGGGGGGGGAGGGGGGTGCAAACGGTTTTACCATCGCTCTTCCACAAAATCGAATGGATGTTGAAGCAGTTTGCTCGGGCCTTGAGAAGATTTCGTTTTTCGAATTTTGACGCGGCAATCTTTGTCCGAGTCAAACCTTCCGCTTGACTTCAACTAGTTTCCTTTCCCGCGCGGCTGAGTACCACAGATATAAAATAAGCATCTTGATAGCCTCGTTTTCTCGGTGCGTACAGTAAAATTACGCATCCTCGTTTTTTCCCGTTGATTTATGGCCCCAGCGCGAAAAACTCGGTACGTAATTTTACAGTACGGATCAACAAAACGAGATTTGTAACAAGTATTTACATGAATGTATCCATCTATCGATGGTGACTTGGGGATGCTCATTAAAAATCCGAGAGACCGTGAAATTCAACATTGTAATGGGGGAGGGGAAAAAGCTGGAAATGTCCCAACAGTTTTGACCAGTATTGTAGTTCCAGTCTAATACTGAGAATACGAATATGGTCCATCGCGAGTTCGTTTCAATCCCGAATGGGTTAAGGATATGATAAATATGAAACATATAAAAAACACAAATACTAAAAAATCACTTATTAAGAACTTCCAAACAACTTACCTCGTTTACTTTAGGCGTGTTGACGATATTCTTTGCTTGATTTGCAAATCTCAAAGTGTTAAGCGTTTCGTTATGACACGACGAGGATGGCGAAACAGCCGCCAGCATAACAGTCCGACAATTACCACCAAAGCAGTCCTTCAAAATCCACGTCAGCGCCTACAACGATTAAAAAATATATATATATATATTAGGGTTGATGTCCGGGTTGCCGGTACCTTTTTAATGACCGTCAACATTTCAACGAAGTACACTCCAACAAAAAAATATATAGAGAGAGGATATTACACGGTGGCGAGAAGATATGAATTTTATGCTCGAGTGGCAAGAACAATATCTCACGAGTGAGCGAAGCGAACGAGTAAGATATTGTTCTTGCCACGAGAACATAAAATTCATATATTCGAGCCAACGTGTAATGTTCTTTTTATTATATGGAGACTAAATATTGAATATTTCCGATGTTATTGTGTTTCCAAGTAGTCAAGTTTTACAAATACGGCTGGGCTTTATAAAAAAGGCGGGAAAAAAAAGGCGGGAATCGTGACGTCATTGAACGATACGACACTCACAAAGGTGACATACGGAAAATACGCCACTGGGGTCCCGGATGAAGTGGCGTAGGAATCTACGAGTGTTTTAGTTCCCAGTAAAACACTCTCCTCCATATAATAAATATATATATATATATATATATATATATATAGTAGGCTTGTTATTAAATTTTCGACCTCGGATATTGCGTTCCTAGCTTTCTGGCCCCAGTAGTTCAAAAGATGGATAACGCTACCCACCGGAGAAATCACTATCCATTGGATAGCGCAATTGTCTTCGCTATGACGTATCCACTGGAGAGTGATTTATCCGCCGGATAGCGCTATCCGTCGTTTGAACAACTGGAGCCAGATTGTTTCAGTCAATCTCGGTTATCAGCTCATACGGTTATCGGTCATCTCATAACTTATCAGTTGGTCCAAGTGTCCAGAATTGAATGAAAATTTAACAAAGCAGTTATTCCATTCGCGGTTGTTGGATATGAGACTGGTTATATATCCGTCGACGTAGTAGATAGATCTTAAGGCCTGGCCAAATGATAAATGTTGGACGATCCAACATGTTGAACATTAGGGGGTGGCCAAACGATGTCAAACATCCATCAAACATGAGAACAAACGAAATGTCGGACGATATTGGATGGAATCAGGGGCGTAGCGAAATAAATATATGGCTGACCCAAAAGAATACAGGCTTGAAATTTCTGGACCCGGTCTGAGATTTGTTGTGATTTAAGGCGCGTTTTACATGAATACATAAGACCGATACGAACTCAGACCGATATGAGAATTGCTCGTCTTGGTCCAGCAACTGAGACGAAGTCAGACCGGTTTGAGTTTATTGTCAGGCCAGTCTCACGTAAACGCATAAAAAGAAATGTATGGAGGCCGATACGAACTCATGCCGGTCTGCAAAACCGGCCGAAGCTATTACGAGTAACACAGGAAAAGCATTGTCTGAGGAAATAAGAAGCAGGTGGAAACCTTTTCTCGGCCGTGGGAAGTACGAAGGAATAGCGCCACGTGATCGGTATTTTGGAAAACTGCAGAGCCACAAAA
>CASBPP010000006.1:170000-180000 GCA_949126865.1 Montipora capitata | reverse complement strand
TTCAAATGAAACCTGACTGGGATACAATTCCGCAGTTGTTGCCCACTCAGGATGTTTTGCTGCGATTGTTAAAGGAAACGTCTAAACATATAACAAAGCACTTAATGTCTGGTCCCTTGGGAAACTAGTTAGTTTTCCCTCAAGTCCTGAAGTTTCTTCCCTCTTCCTTCTTCTTTTGGGAAACATCAAGATTCTCGGGAGAACATGTTCAACTGTTAATTGGGCTCAATGTACTGTATGTGTAAACCAGTCCTTAGGGTTCACAAAGACAAACGTACACAGTGCACCGGCAGTAGTGTACAGTGTAGCAGCTCTCGTAACATATAACTTGATTGGCTCGATACCCAAGCTGAAAAAACTGTAAACTGCATAACAAGCAGTCTGGCCAAAGTCCCCCACAAAAGCATTGTAAATAAAAGCCCCGAGGGGGAGAGACTAATAACATCACTTCACTTTACAGCAAGCATGTAAATTAATGAACTCCAAGGTCTTCACAACTCACCTATTTTTCTTTCCTTTTTCAATTAATCCTAACAGTTCACTAACATCTGTGACAATATGCTTGGTCAGCTTGTCAACATATACACCAAGTTCCCTATGCTCACGCACTGCAAACGACAAACAAGGTAGACATCAAGGTTATTCTTACTCGTTAATTGGGGGGGAGGGGAGGGGGGTTTAAGAGTCAATGGGATAACTGTGATGATCTTCAACTCTTAATGACGCTGTATCTTTTCACCTGTGCAAATTATTGCAACAGCCATACACTACCAAATAAGCACCAACACAACATTAATCAATAGGCCCTTCATGTGCCACTGTGACAAAAAAATCAATTATTATTTGGATTTTAAAACTATTTTAACTAAACACTAAGTGACTTAAGTTTTATTATAAGCCTTGATTTCAAAAAGACACCTGTTTATTCTAACAGGAATTTCCCTACTTAATGGTCCACCATTACTTACTTTAAGATCTTGAGAGAGCTGGAACAAGGAGAAAATGACATCAAAGACTCACCAGTTTAACTTAGAATCCATTGCGTGTGTATGCCATAGAATTAATTAATGTGCACCACGGGAGTTTTAGGCTTTCAGACTTGGACTGGATCCAACCCTCTGAGGTCCAATCGGTCAGTTTTGAATGTGAGGAATTGTGGACCACGATATCCAAAACTTACACAGCCATTTCCATGATGCTCAGCATTTTTTGAAAGGCCAACTTTTGTCTTCCGAAAATTGACATAATTTATGCAATGGTTGGAAAAAGTAACACCAAATGATTCCATGAAGAGACTTTATTTCCCACTAGCAGCATTACTCATTCATAATTAACGCTTTGCTGAAGCATTCACAAGTTAAATATGACACTTTCTACATCAATACCTCGCAACGAGTCTTGCCAGTTCCGTCTCCTTCCAAGCAAATCCTTCACAAATTCTTTGTGAATTTCGAGGAAACTGTAAGATAGTGGAACAGCACAAAAAAAAACAGACTTAACAATTTAATGTCTTTCACATAACCCAAGCACAGAGAAAAAGTTAATGAATTTGAGATCCAACTACAGGTTTGACTTATTTTGCCATGTCCTCAATTATTATGCATCTAGTAATTCAGCGATAATTGACACTGATATTAAAAGTTCATAATATTTTTGACCTTAACACCGTCAATCTTAAGCTGATGACACACGGTTCAACATCCTGCAATATTTGTTGCTTAACATTAATGTTGAACGATGTGGCACAGACATGTTGAACAGAATAGAGCTGGTCTCTATTTTCGTTCAACATCATTCATCAACGTTCAGGGTGTTGAATGGCATATTTCAACATTGAACATGACATGGCACACTGTTCAACAATTGTTGAACAACTGCAGCTGCAACCGTATTTTGTTGATCAACAAAATGTTGAACTGTGTGACACCTGCTTTAGCATTCTTGCTATTGACATCATCACCTTCACCATCATCATAGGAGATGAAGCAGCAAGATTCTTTAACCCAGAGTGCCTGAGGGGTCATTGAGTTAAACAGTCAAAAACTATGTCCTCTCCATTAATTAAATAGAAAAATAATGTGATTACCTTATTTCAGCTCTAAAGGATGTATCCTCGTCATAACAGGATGCTTTTTTGAAGAGATTTTCACAAATCCAAGAGACAAGACCTTGGCTTTTGTCTGTTCCATACATAATGTGTGTTTTACCAGTGCCGCATGCCCCATAGCTAAATACACAAGTATTGTAACCACCAAAGCAAGATAAAAGAGCAAACTTGCCAACGTCCTCAAAAACCTGCGAGTGAAAATGATTATTCATATGTAGATGTTCAATTAGTCATTTTAAAATACATGTATCTGAGAGACTTTACGAGTGGATACTAACAAAACATCATCAAAAAACAACAATAATAATAATAATAATTATGATCGGACCAGGATCACATTTTTGCGCAGTGAGTGCTTAAACCACTGAATCATCCCAGCTCCCATATTTACATATGCATAATATTATTATGCCTTGAAAAATGTTTAAATTTTCAAGAATATTCCTGATTCAGGAAAGAAAATGTGGGAAACATTGAAAAGGAATTTAAAAGAATTAATGATAATCCCTCCCAAGTCAATACCATGACAGAAAAGGAATCTTGTCTGTAATTCGAGCTTCTTGAAGATTTTTTAAGAAGTGTGACAGCATAATGACTTTTCCACCTGTTCCATTCAAATGAATGTTTTTTTTTTCTTTCATCTGTACTTTGACATGTCAATATAGAAGAGTGTCTACTGACAGCTTTGACCGTAAAGAATTTCCAATATTTGGGTTGACTGCATCTTTGTGGCCCAAACCATTTTTATTTTAGAATTTTGTCAGATCAGGTAGGCAGATGTATATAAAATGGTTCTAACAAATCACATTTCCTTCCAGAGGTTATGTGAAAAAAGCGAGCTTAACATCCAAACATCTCACTCACCCATCATGTTTATAACAACTAAAAAATAAAATTGGAGATACTTGTTCAAATATGAAAGGTTTAGCTGATAAAATTCTCACCCTTTTAAGTGAAATGGGTATGCAAATAGTTTATATGGGACCACATTAATTTCAAGGCACAGATTTGTTTCCTCATTTCGAGTCAGAATTTAAGCAAAATTTTCGGGATGCAAACAAAAGAAAACCGTGAGGGCTCTTGAAGGTTAAGCTTACGGTTGGCGTTTAATTATGCTGATTTGAAGAATGCAAAAATATAGTTTAATCAGTCATAAGACATGAACTCTGTTGACATTTTAATTAAACGGTTGATACATGACTGGGAAATCACCTTAAGAAATCATCCCAAAAATCTGCTGTTCCCTCCTTTGATTATAATGAGAAAAAAAAGCGATTCGTTTCCTTTTCTTGCCGTGATAAAATATTCGAAATATCTTACCCGCCCGTGAAATAACTGAAAATATCTGTAACATCCGGTTGCTAATTCCGCATGAACACGCCTGTGTCTGCCAAGAACTGCGATTACAACATTTTAAAATGGCACGTAAAAAGATGCTCCTTTTTTTAGGTCAATTTTTCAATTAAAAGACACCAACCAATGTAAAATATACTATTCCTTTCAATTTAAACTTAATGTGGAAAATTTCTACCTCGAAAAGCCTACCAAAGAGGACTCCCTAATTGGATTACTAAAAATCGAGTTCATCGACGCTTTCATTAAATGCACGAATTTAAAAGCAAATTTCAGAGAAGACGACTTAGCGGGATCAAAGTGTTTTTTCTGTCTGCGATTCAATATTTTACAAACTTAAGAGCTTTTGGTTTACCTTCGAGTTGCCGGCTGGAGTTTTAATATCACCTTCTGTGTTACCACAAAACTAAGAAATAACAACAAAAGCAATAAAATAATTATTCGAGAAATAAGTTTTTAATCTGGTTAATAGTCAGAGACGCAATGTCTCTAATTCAAGGAAAGAGACATTAACCGAAGATGAAAACCACAGACGAACAATTTGCCCGGTGTGCGGTCAATATACAAACTAAATGCAAACAACGAAATTGCATACTGTCAAGTTCAACTTACTGTGTAGTCGAATTTGAAACTTTTCTCTTTTCTAGTTTCGGGATTAAGTACTTTGACTTCGTTGTCTTTCGCCCAGACGATCCGTTCGTCTCCGTCTCCAAGTTCTTTCTCGTTAAAAGCTTTCACAGAAACAGCAACCTTCACTCTAGTTCCATTCGACGCCATTTCGAATTGAATTGAGTTCAGTTCACTGAAATCTCGCGCCAAAACGCATCCACAATTGCAGCTGATAGATTCTCGACAAGTCTTTCTTTCGCTTTTACTCTGCTGCAGCTAAGTAAACATCTGGGCTATTCCACGATCCTATATTCTTCAAATGCCTATCCGGATTTAGTCGGAAAATCTTGGATATCTCGCTCACAAAGTGGCGCCCAGGCGGAAACTACAATCAACTATCTCGAGTCGTGGCGATGCAAAGCAACTTCCGACCGGAAATGACGGGAAAATGACGCTCACTCAGGTGTGAAAAAAGAACTGTCCCTCGGGAAATAGGGAATCGGGACAAAAGGTTCAAGGCCGAATTGTTCTGATTTCGGCAAGCGCTGACCATTGGTAAAATAGGTTGTCGTGGTATTTCAAACCAAGCTTCGAGCAACCGGGGACTTGCTGTAAGTCCCAGACCCCAGTTGCTCAAAGTCGGTCAGTCCCTTAATTTAAGGGTCCTTATGCCTGTTATGCTAGTATATTTTTCGGCATAATTTGGCTTAACAAGTATTTTGTTTGCACTTTTTCTCAAAAGGAATTGCCAGCATAACTTAGTAATTTTCGCCAATTCCCGGGCCAATTTTATCGAAATTTTTTTGTCAAAAGTATAACTTTGCCTGTTATTGGTGTTGTGCCTTCTAAAGACCTTTAGGAAACTCCAATTTTCCAAGCTCTCCATATAAAATATCATGTCTCTCCATTATAGTTGTGACTTGGAAAAACGCCAGTGATGCTCAAATAGATGGCGTTAGCCACGTCATCGTCACGAAGTAACTTGCAGATCATAAAAGGTGGTCGCGAAGCAGCTCCTGTACAAATAGCTCGAGACCGAACTTTGAAATCCACTGCTGGTAAAACACACTTTTCACTTCCAGGTCTCAGCTGAGTCTTTTAGCTCTCAAAACGATCTCTCTAACCGATGGAAAAGAAACTAGAAAGTGTTGTGACTTTCAATCCTTGTGTAGTCGCTGACTCAATGCTTCTTCTCGTCAGCAGCGTTTCAGCGTTTCAGAGTTTTCGCTGTCTCCATATTCTTAGAGAATCATCTCTTTACTTGTCTGGACTTATCTTGTGATCGACCAGCAGACAAATAACAGAAAAGGAATACAAGAACACAATGTAATTAATTGTAATCCTTCAAACTATGATGCATTGTTCCATGTTTTGCTGGCTTTATCAAGTTCTAACACCACAATTTTTTGCCACTAAGTGTGAATGGAGAATGCCCTAGCAAAACCTGTAATAAGTACAGCCTTGTGAGAGAAGGTGGTTATTCTGATCTATAGGTATCAGTCTCAGTACAATCCAGCCAAATATATATTAGTATCACCCAACTAGTGGACTAATGCAAATCCTGCATTTTGATTGGCTACCCTACAAGAGGACTATCAGTAATAGTCCTCGAGTAGCGAAAAGCGTGACGCTTTCTTTAGTTTGCATTTGCTAACTTTATTATTGCCTTTTCTGTCCAACTATTGTGGTTGGGTGATACTAAACAATTACACCCTTCGCCATGGGTCAATAGCCCATTCGGCTTCGCCTCATGGGCTATTGACCCGTAGCCCTTGCGGGCTACAGGGCTAACTGTTAAATGGTAATAAGACTGAGTGGGGTCCAATTCGTTCTGTAATCATTCGAGTGATTAACAAAATCACGAGAGAGTCCGATTTGTTTAATCACGAGTATGATTACAGACCGAATTGGCCGACACGAAGTCCTGTTACCAATTAATCATAACCATTACAGTTTCCAAAAAAACAAAACAAAACAAAAACAAAAACATTCCTTGTTCACTGTCTCGTGTTATAAATTCATCGATTTTGGAAAATCCCCAGTTAGGTAGGGTATGTGTTTGTTGCTAAGGTTATTGTGATAAATTCTGTGGTTGGTGGATTAAATTGCTGAGTGCACTTAATATGATTGGCTGATGTAACTGTCCGATTTCAGGTGTCCGATTATGCGCCGATCAAATCGAAACTTCAACATCCCCACCTCCCCCGGCCAAACCCTGGGCATTTGACTATCTTCTGTGCCTGGGGAGTGGGGAATTTTGTCCTTTGCCGGCGTGGGGAGAGGAAAATTAAACGAGAAGTGTCCGGTTTGTAGTGGGTTTTTTTTTCGGGCGCCGAAGCCGCTGACAGCTATGGACGAGATGGAAGAGTTTAAAGAAAGCTGAGATACAGCATTTGTGAGCTATTGGATTAAATAAAAGGTCTTCAAAAGTTGTCGTCAAAGGAATTTTGCCTGCGTAATTCGTCTTTGTCATACTATAGAGTGAATACAATATGGTACATTTTCAACTCCCCCCCCCCCCCCACCCCCCATTTCATTGTTAAAGGGTCTGAAAGCTATACATTTCTGTTAGAGGTAATCAACCGACACTGAACAATTTAAAATACATGCAGTCGTAAACGCTCTAGGCTCTGTTGTTGATAAGTATACAGTACCCTCGTTAAACAACCTTTGCCGTGTTTCGGAGTTAGAGCATCGGTGGAAATTAACATGTCGGTCACGGGTTTTCTTATTCGGTTGCTACAGATGGAACAGGAGATAAAATGTCCTCTGAGAACATTCTGTCATACTGCCAAGCCAGAACAGCACATTTCATGCAAAGAACCGTCAGTGAGACAAAATATCAAACAATTGCTTCAGGACTTCTGGCCTTCTAAAGTGCTTTCTGCTTGTTGTTACCAAACATAAACTCAAGCAATCTCCAGACGTCTCTGATATCGGAAGTTCTACTTCTATAAGGTAAATACTAACTTTCATAATGGCCCAGTGAGCTTTTTTTCTGTAACAAAAATCATTTAGCAGTACACATGAAAATAAAGAAGATACTGAAACCCTTATGAAGAAAACTTTAGAACATTGTAACTCATTAAGCTTTTTTTAAAAAATATTCTGCCTTTTTTTTTCTCTTTCTTTTTTTTACAGTCCACAGTGCTTATAGTAAAAATTAACAGTGACACACCTTAACATAAATAACATAATTGATACCTAAAAGGTCTTCATTTGTTTTAAGGTCACATAGACAGCTCGCTACAAATGAATTAAGAGGTAATAATTTCAAGGAAAATCCGAAAAAGAACGCATTGCCCACAAAATCTGTCAATGTGGAAAGAGATAAAATTGGCTATATCCTTGCATCCTTCTATATATTTTTAAAATCCTTAATTGAGTTCAAACAGAGTACTTGATGGCTCAGTACAAAGAGGAGTTAAAAAATAAAAGTTGGTAAAGCCACCAGTTTCCAAATCAAATATTCCCACATCGAAACAAAACTTGTCACCTGGGAAATAAACAAAAAGAGTTGAAAACAAGCAAAGATTGATGCAGAAGAAGCAGACAAAGCGTCAATTCTTTGTAACATTCTGTGTAACAATGTAAAGTTGACATTTAGCATAGCACTGTTTAAACTTAATCATGTCAAACGGCATCCGACACTCTGGGAAACAATCTTCTAGAATATTGGTATTAACAACCAACGAAGAAATCACTTTGAAAGAGAGTTTTTCAAAAAAGAGCTTTGGGAAGAAAGGTAATTAATAATTAGAACGAATCTTTCAACCTTAAAAAACAATTTTCATCTTTGCCAACTTAAGGAGCGACACAATTCATCAGGACTCTTAAGTATAGGTGACAAATTTGATCGGATGAGGTAATCTTGGTATTTTAAACGCACCATGCATTTAATTTCAGAGTTTGAAAGAAGAATTTAGCTCAAGAGTTTTAAATTTCTTGGTTTAGATTAAGTCTGTTGATGTCTTTACATTTTAGATTCATTAGAATCAGGTTTTATTATTGTCTTCGTCACTGTTTTACAGTCAAGATGTTCACGATTTTTTGTGTTTTGTGTCTCTCCGTCGAAGGTGAGTTATACTTAATTTTAAAATTTGTATGAATACTTTTTTTTTTTCACCAACTCATCGATTGTTGCTATTTCAAATCTAATTTAATGGGAATCTCAGTCTGGCTACCTAAAAGTGAAAAAGAAACAATTGGAATGATATTTGTGTTACTTGACTTTTCTTCTAAAGCAAATATTTCATTTAATAAGGATACTTTTTTGATTTTCCCAATTAATATTCCCTTAGATTATTATCAACGATGCACACAAACGAGGAAACGGACCTAAAAAACCACCAACCACCTTAAAAACTGGCCAAGTTGTAAATAGATTTCGGATTTTTGATTAGAACGATATTCCTGGTAGAATGAAATGAATGATAGAAGCGTGGCAACGGGCGAGGGGACAACTTTTTCAGTTTTCCTCTTGCCCGTTGCTAAGCAATTAATCCATCCTTCTCACGGCAACATGCAGGTGCATTACACCTTCAAGTTGCGATTGGAATCAATGTACGTTTTTCTGCTGCTTTTTCTAAGTTAATGTTGGATTACCGTTATATTGCCATGCAGATATCTGTCTTCAAATTGCAATGAACAAATCAAAATGTTTTCTCCACCAGAGAACAGAAATTCCAAATCAGGCTTGCATTGCCTCAATTTTTTCTCGCATGGAAGTGGGAATCAAAGACGCAACACCGCCAATTAAGGATTAATGTTTGCACGCAAAAGCCTAGATACCTCTGTTGATTCACCTAGGGGGTTAGTTTAAAAAAGAAAAACAAGAAGAAAAGCAACTTGAAAGGGAAACAAACTGGAAAACAAACAAGGAAATGAGGAAATCAAATACCCCCTTAACGAAGGATAGCCTTGTTGTAACACTCTTTCTACCCATTTCGTGGACTCGGGATCCAACCTTTATTTATTCCTAGTTGAGCTGAGATTTGTCGATCTCAGTCCTTTTGTCCAACCTCCTCCAGCTGTGCTCTTACAATTCAGTCTCTGGCTGCGAGAAAGAGTGACTAGCAAACCAGATAGTAGTAGTAGCAGTATAAATGTTGCCGGTAAAATTCGTTCTCAGGTTAAATCCATTTTTCCCTAGCTTAAATTTACGAAGGTTTTACGCACTCAGATGAATTGAAGAAACCTTTTTTGAGCCTAATTGAGTCTATAGAGAAAAATTCGGATCAGGTTAGGATTAGTTTTGGTTATTATACATGGATATCAACTGACATATTATACAAAAGTAATAAATTGAAAAGAACTGTACATGTGCTGGGCTGAGCATGTTCGTCATTTGTAGTCTAGTGGTGAAGGCACAGAACTATCAATCTTAGAAGGTCCGAGTTCGAGTTCCAGTAAGTTCATAGTAGTGTTCTTTATCCGCCCTTGTCACACGGCGGCCATATTGTCCCGGGAGACCAAAAAAGCTTTGTTTTACCACGCCAAGCCTCACCACCATGGTTTTCACTGCGACGCTTGGCGTGGTAAAACAAAGTTCTTTTAGTCTCCGGGACAATTATATGGCCGCCGTGTGAAAAGGGCGAATTCTCTGACTATACTATAGTGGTGAGATTGAATGGATACGCGATCAATAACATGATACGAAACGTTGAGTTGAGATGCGTAAGACAGAACTTGAGGGATGGTATAGGTGTTTTCAGCCCTTTTTGCATGGGGGGGGGGGGGGGTTGATAGCTGCTTTAAACTAGGTAGAGTGCATATTCAACCTATTGAAGGTACAATGAGGATCACCATTTACCTACTGTTTAATAAAGTCTACGAGTCCTCAGCTTCTACGTTCGCTATAAATGATCAACTAAAAGGTTCGAAGTGGAAGCGAAGGAGTGGTTAGTAAATGATCAGGGGCTAGTTTTGTTT
>CASBPP010000006.1:157500-167500 GCA_949126865.1 Montipora capitata | reverse complement strand
AATCACACCGCAATCATAAAAAAACTTGTAAACAAACCAGAAAGAAATTTGCATATGATCTTCTGCTAGTAACACGCTCAACCTGCGTTCACGCATTTCTTACTGCAACTTTACTGAGCAAACAAAACTAGCCCCTGATCATTTACTAACCACTCCTTCGCTTCCACTTCGAACCTTTTAGTTGATCATTTATAGCGAACGTAGAAGCTGAGGACTCGTAGACTTTATTAAACAGTAGGTAAATGGTGATCCTCATTGTACCTTCAATAGGTTGAATATGCACTCTACCTAGTTTAAAGCAGCTATCAACCCCACCCCCCCCCCCTTCCCATGCAAAAAGGGCTGAAAACACCTATACCATCCCTCAAGTTCTGTCTTACGCATCTCAACTCAACGTTTCGTATCATGTTATTGATCGCGTATCCATTCAATCTCACCACTATAGTATAGTCAGAGAATTCGCCCTTTTCACACGGCGGCCATATAATTGTCCCGGGAGACTAAAAGAACTTTGTTTTACCACGCCAAGCCTCACCACCATGGTTTTCACTGCGAGGCTTGGCGTGGTAAAACAAAGCTCTTTTGGTCTCCCGGGATAATATGGCCGCCGTGTAAAAAGGGCGAATTCTCTGACTATACTATAGTGGTGAGATTGAATGGATGCGCGATCGATAAGATGATACGAAACATTGAGTTGAGATACGTAAGACAGAACTTGAGGGATGGTATAGGTGTTTTCAGTCCTTTTTGCATGGGGGAAGGGGAGGGGGTTGATAGCTGCTTTAAACAAGGTAGATGTGTTAAGATGCGTAAGACAGAACTTGAGGGATGGTATAGGTGTTTCCAGTCGTTTTTGCATGGGGGGAGGGGAGGGGGTTGCTAGCTGCTTTAAAGTAGGTAGATGTGTTGAGATGCGTAAGACAGAACTTGAGGGATGGTATAGGTGTTTTCAGTCCTTTTTGCATGGGGAGAGGGGAGGGGGTTGCTAGCTGCTTTAAACAAGGTAGATGTGTTAAGATGCGTAAGACAGAACTTGAGGGATGGTATAGGTGTTTTCAGTCCTTTTTGCATGGGGGGGGGGGGGGTTGATAGCTGCTTTAAACAAGGTAGATGTGTTAAGATGCGTAAGACAGAACTTGAGGGATGGTATAGGTGTTTTCAGTCCTTTTTGCATGGGGGGGGGGGGGGGGGGGGTTGATAGCTGCTTTAAACTAGGTAGAGTGCATATTCAACCTATTGTAGGTACAATGAGGATCACCATTTCCTAGATAAAAACGGATTCAACCTGAGCCCGGATTTGACCGACAACGTTAACACTCTGGTCGTTGATGTGAGTGGTCAAGTAAGTCGTTAGGCTATTGATCGACTGTCAGTTAATTTTTTAAGCCTAGATGTGGCTGGCTGTGAAGACTGTTAATTAATGTTTAAAAAATGACCAGACGTGTCTTTAGACCAGATAAAATACGTGCTGCAAGTTTTTTTTCAAAGGCTTCAAAAAAATTCCACAAAAGGCCTATCCCTCTGGACTCAAAACAATAGTTCAAATTGTGAGAGGAGAATATTAGCATACAAGAAAAACAAGCTATGCCTAATTGTTAGTGTTTTAATAAGGATATAAAGCTCATGCACGTTATGTTTTATTGGTGTTTTGATACTGGCTCATGAATTATTAATGTTTTTTAAAACAGTGATTACTTATGCGTTTGATCCGTCCGCATCACACTAGAGCTAGTTCAACTCTTGACTGTTGGCGTAAGAAAGTTTCCCCAGTGCGTGGTGGCGTTTTGAGCGCTAATGTTCACGTGTGCCATCCGAATATTCACCATTTTGAATGAGTTTTGGCTCCAGTGAACATTTCTTTCAAGTGTGCGCATGTGAAAAGTTATCATGTTTCCATCTTACCACCAAGAAATGAGATAGATACTTTATTATAATCACATTGCAACCTCACGGTCAAATTACGCAATTATTTACATTTTAAAATTACAAATGCAAAAGATACAACAAAAATGGAATTTAAATCCTATTAACACCATTGGGTGCATTGTAGATCATTACGATAAAATTACTCTTTCCTGTGCTTCTTTGATTGGATTATGTACAATGAAACTGTCTCTGAATCTGTTAGTTTTAAACACTTGTTTGAATTTCCGCTGTCTACCTAAGTTATAATTATATTTACAGATGTCGGGTAAGAGTTCTTTTTCAGTTTGTGGTCATTGTCCTTAATAATAGATTGAAAGAGTCTATCAGTTATCTCTTGTCTCCTAGTTGATAGTAGCCATAGATCAGATTTGGCCAAGGCTTGTTCATAAGACAGTTCAGGATGGATTATTCTTATTCCTCTTTTTTGAACAACCTCTAGATCTTCCGAGAGGTATGAGGGTAGGCCGTCAAGATAGACAGGAAACGCATACTCGGTTATAGGACGTATACAAGTACAAAAGAATTGTATCACTTCCTTAGCGCCGAGACCAAATCGTTTTAACTGTCGCAGGCAGTATAAACGTCTACGCGCTTTCTTGATTACTTCATTAATGTGGAAGTTCCCGGATTTAAATCGTTTGATACACAGAGACCCAGAATCTTTGCTTGTGGAACAGTGTCTTTGCTTGTCATTAATCTTAATAGCGTGGATGCTGTCGTTGGATTTAGTAGAAAAGTTGATCCTTAACTTTTTGCACTTGCCTCGGTTTAGCTGGAATTTGTCATTTGAAGTGTTTTTACCAAATACGTCTACTGCACTCTGTATAGAGCTAGACTGGTTCTTTGCAACTACTTCACAAATTGTGGTGTCATCAACGTATTTCCACATTTCGATGTTTGGGGTACTAAGATCGTTAATCATCGTGATGAACAACCTGAACGTCCCGTTTTAATGCCTTGAGTTACGATGCCCATTCTGAGTAAAAGTCTTGTCCGATTTGACACGCTGCATGCGATCAATTAGAAAGTCCACGATCCAACGAACAGTTTGCTCATGAAAGTTGTAAGAGCGGGGCTTTCAAACAAGAATTAGATGGTCAAAAATGATTACTCTTGCTGTGGCTCCGTTGGCATCTGTGCCGCCATTCCACTAATGAATCATGCTTATCAGGGACCCGTTTCTCGAAAGTCCCGAAAACCTTTCGGGCCCGAAAAGCCATTTGTAAAACTGCCAACCGCTTGTTTTGGAAAGCCGATCTTTTAACCTGTTTCGAGGTGAGAGAAAGAAAAATAACTGTGACGTTTGACGACTTAAATTCTCTCCGTTCTTGAGATACAAAGGGAATTTTGACACCTAAAAAAGGCCCGTAAAGTTTCGGGACTTTCGAGAAAAGGGCCCCAGGGCCTCAGTTGTGCTTGAACTTGAAATTGTACCAAACTATCGAGAGTCAATTGTTGCCATAACTACTGGTTTGATGTGATGCTCGAGAACAAATTCTTCAGCTGCTTTGGATGATACTGGGGTGAGTGAAATGGGTCTGAGGTGTTGATTCACGCCCAAGACGAGTGTTTGTTCTTGGAATCATCCCGGGTACGACGTGGGCATGTTTCCATGACGATGGCACCTTCGCCTCTAATAACGAGCGGTTGATGATTTCGGTCACAACAGGAGGTTACCAAAACCACGTCGCATGCGTAGCGTTGGAGATACGACGAATGAATATGGCGGCAATTGATTTGGTTGATGAAGCAATGTTGGAAGACCAAATAAGCTCATGCACAATAAGCACATGCACAAGTTCAAATTTAATGGCTCAACGTTTTATCTCTGTTTCAACCAACCTGTTTTTTCAAGTTTCTCCAACATTTCTTGGAAAGATTTGTCACGTAACTCTCGATTATAAAATTCCTGACACCTTAAATCATATAGACAAGGATAGTGTGGCCAAAATATCAGCTATTTCGTCTTTCAACATTGCTTCAGCAACTAAATCACCACTTGCCAGCATTTCCATTTGTCGTATTTCCAACAATACGCATGCGTATTGGTGTAAGATCGTAAGGCGATAGCTTTTCACACGCTCACACTTGGGGGAAATGTTCACTTGTGCCAAAAAGGTATCCAACATGTTGAATATTCAGTATCGATGAAACGCGTGAACATTAGCGCTCAATAACCCACCGCACACTGTGGGAATTTGCTTACGCCAACAGTCACGAGTGAAACTTTGCCAAGCTGATAGCTCTCGTGTGCGGCGGGCTTAGGACGTTTAACAAACGACGACGGCGACATCGACGAAATCGTGACCTTAAAATGTAACTGCACTCAATCGTAAGTTGATTTTTCCACCTCCTTTACCTCGTACAATGTTAGAGAAGTATTTTAAGAATAAATTGGTATGAGTGGTTTCAGAGTGAAAATAAAGAATGAAAGACTCTGTTGCATGCTCACCTCAAATTTGGTGATTTCACGTCGTCGTTATGCAAGAGAACCGAAAAAATAAAATCGTAAATGGTTTGAACCTAGGAGTCATATCATAATTAAGTGAAGTACGATCGTTAGTACGATAATTAGTGCTGTAGGTAACACAGCACTAACTACTACCACCACCTACTACCACTACTGCCATTACCTACAGCACTAACTTCTACCAACGGATCGTACTGGAAAGCTGGTTTTAAAACCTAGAACATACACCAATAAACCGATGCCTACAACTTCCCACACCCTACAAACGACTCATCGACGACATCAACAGACAAGCAGCACACTGATTTACTCTCACAGTACTGACCAACGTATTCTACGATACACGTACAGACCTTAGACCTATAGACGGATCGAAACACACCTATCACTGTTTAGTCTTCCCAGCCAATTACATCTAGGCTCAACGGACAGTCGACCAATAACATCACGAATAAGTTGACCAATGACATCTACGACCGGAGTTCTTATAGTATCTACTGACGTTACACAAATCGCTTGACTCTGAAGATGACTTCCGCTCAGGTTGTCGAAACGTCAGTCAATGTCATCTCAAACAGTCCATCTCAGGACTACACTCATCCAGACGATCGTACTTCACTTTAATTACGAAAAAGTAATGATGTGGTAAAATGTGTGCTGCACGTGCAGCATGATTATTTTTCCTCTTAATTTGAACCAATTATATCACTGTTTTGTGGCGTTGTTGCTTCCGTCGCCGTAAAATCATCATAGATAACAGAGAGATTAAGCATGACGTTTACACCAAACGGCAAACGTGGGATTGAAATTGGGGTTTTGCCAAAGATGGAAGAACCCTGCTTGATATTAGCTCATTTCTGTCGTGTTAGCTCCATATATCAAGCAACTTCTCAAAGGAACGAGACAAGTTAAAATAAGATAATTTTCACGCTTTTACGACAAGCAGGAGCCTGCCGTTTCCCGTTTGCCGTTGGCCGTAAACGTCATGCTTAATCTCTCTAACATCACCTTTACGGCAAACAGCAAAGGCCGGACGAAAATTGCGTTTCGCCAAAAAACCGTTTGAGACAAATTCATTTCTTGACTGTTAGCAGCCGGCGCGAAGTAACTCTTTTAAAAAAAGGGATGACGTAAATAAGAGAATTTTCATGCTTTATAGCAAGCAGAAAACTGCCGTTTCATGACAAACTGCGAAGCTAAATGTCCGAATTTATCTGATATGCACAATTGCTAATTTGCTTTGAATTGAACATTATCGTCAATTTAGGACAGTGAGTCCCAGGACTTGGGATAGACTTTCATGTACCGGACTGAAGTGGCGGAAAACAAAGAGAACAGTAGCGGCTAAATACAGGAATTGCACCGAGCTGTGATTGGATAGAATGATTGTGGACATTTCACAATAATTACACGATGTAAAATACACATCGATAGTATTCGCGTCTGAGCACTCATTTCAACCAGCGCTGATCCGCAAAATTAAGTCTTAACACTCATTTTTTGACGTTTGTAACCGCTATCTCACGTAAATACTTCAAAACTAGCAACTCCGTGCATCGCTCGCCTCAGTAGACTAGTGGGCATCTGGGAAAGCTTGGACGCAAGCGATCCGAGAGCAAATTCGTGCCCTTACTTCTTCCAAAATTGGGCTCATCATCGGTGTAAAAACCTGTCAAACTCACGGATGACGTAAAACAAAGAAAACAAAAGAGCCAAGAGACCATTAAACGATAACCAAACCCCAGCACGAGCTAACGAAACAAAGAAAAAATATCACAGGTTCTTACACCGAGGTAAACCCCAAAATTGTCATTGAAAGTCTTTTAAACAACGAAATAAATCGAAGTGCAGAACTTGCTTCATGTATGTGAAGTGAGACCGGTGCAATTCCTGGATTTAGCTGCATGTAAAAGAACCATTGTTATTCCAATTAGGCCTTGGTAATTAGGTATTGTTATGTTCGCTTTGTTCTTCTGTTTTATGGAGATTAATTATTTCGGATCCGGTATATGAAGGCCAACCAGGACTTGTGTTAGAAGAGAAAATAAGGAAGATAAAAATTATACCCGTGGATAGGATTTGAACCCAGGCACCGCTTCACTCCACTTCACCACTGAAGATCAAGACACCGCTCTCTCTCAAAAAAGGATTTACTTAAGCTTTCCACAGAGTATTATTGCTGATGAGTAATTAGGCCTAAGCTAGGTTAATTAGGTGTAAGCTTTGATTTTAAAATGTTTAGATTTGTCGTGAAGTTTGGTAACCGACATTTTGTGTTACATGTTTCAGTTTTTTTTTGCATATTTTTCTCTTATACGCAGGTGTCTTTGGAAGCGGTCAATTACTTAAAAGCGAGGTAAAAAAAATCAAAGCTTTCTTCCCAATAGCCCTTTTCACGGTTAGTCTTTCATGTAATCTAGCATGTATGTGAGGAAATTTTGGGCTATTTTGTAGTTTTAACCCGAAATTGCCTCGCATCCACGTTAGATTACATTGTAATGCAAATGAGAAAAACTAACCGTGAAAAGGGCTATTTATTGCAAATGGTCTTAAATGTTCCTTTTTTTCATTGATCATAAGCAATCTTCCTGTAAAGGTTGCGTTGACACTCGAAACAAACGAATTCCTAGATTCCTTTGGTGGTGATTGGCGATTGGCGTATCATGCGCATGCACTTTCTAAACCAATTAAAATCATCTTCAGTCCTTGCAGAGGCCAGCTATTTTATCTCCTCTGTATTTTATTTGGTTTTCGTTTTCAAGTCGACCCGGTTTCGGTAACAGTCTCGATCGGTGTCATGTAATCAAAAGGTGTAACGATGCAGTTACAAAGGAAACTGCGTTCGTGTAAACACAGCTTTACCTAATACACCAATACAGACTCACGCTATACACGATATCGTGGCCTGATATCTTAAGGAGGTACAGGTTTTAGGTCAGCAATTTCCATCACTTACGTTGCTTTCTTTTGATCGTGAAAACAAACCACTGAAAAGACCAGCTTTTTGAAACAAGTGGATGGCAGTTTCACAAATGGCTTTCCGGGCCCAAAAAGTCATCGGAAACTTTCGAGAGTCGGGTCCCCGAATGCGCATTTTAAAAATGGGTTTGCATGTTGGACCTACCTAAAATAATACGTTTTGCTCGACTTGAACGACCCTCGCTGAAAACCAATTATTTGCAATTTGCAGGACTATAATTTACATCAACGCATGGACAAGAGGGAACTTCAAGTGACATTCGGGGTGGACTCACAAGAAAAAGGTCAGAGTCTTCTCGAGCCATTCATTAGGGCTGATCTTAAGTTAGGTGTGACCTGTAAAAATAGGCTGTCGTGGTATAGAACAACATTAAATAATTGTAAAATGTGAACAGTTTCGAACATGGCCGATTTTACCGTTGGGCTCTGGGTTCGAGTCTAAATCGGCGTTATTTTTGGGTTGAGTCTTGGTTCTCTGGTACAGAGGTTTTCATCGGTTTTGTTATTTCATCTAAAATGTTCGTTTTATTTGATCCGATTCGACTTTTTCCAGGAAGTGCCGTACTTATGCCCCGCCATGTCAACTTAACTGTTTTTTTTATAGAGTGATTTTTATTGTAGTTTGCCATTTGTAGTGGAAGTGAACTAACAGATAATCTGATTAACAAGAACTCAACTTGAATTAACCGAAAGAGAAAATCACTGAAAGAAACAGAACCAGAGGACTACAAAAAGTTGTAAAATTAATTGGGGAGAACCTAAGATAGATTCAACTGATGGTTAAAATCGTTAAATCGTCTGCTATAAAATTCACACTTCAGAGTCGCAAGACTTATCACACAATGTTAAAGTGCTCCTGTGACCAAAAAGTTAATTCTTATTTTTCTTAGGGTTTCAAAACTATGTTAACTAAACAAGCCACATGTTTATTTTAACCCGATTATTTTAACTGAAATTTTCCTATTTAATGGTCCGCCATTACTAGCTTTAAGATCTCGAGAGAGCTGGATCCTGAGGAGAAAATGACGTCATAGGCTAACGAGTTTAAGACTGCAATGCGTGTGTACGCCGCAGAATTAATATGCAGCACGGGAGTTTGCGCTTTAAGACTTACATATATAATAAGTTGCATTTACACGCTGAAATTTTGGAGCTAGTGAGCTTTTGACGTCACGTTTTCCTGGATCCAATCCTCTGAGGTCCAATCGGTGAGTTTTGAACGTGAGTAATGGCGGACCGTGAACGCAAAGTAAACGGCTTTTGGACAAAAATCAAAGCTCAGTCAGGTGTTAAGCAAACACACTTTCAAAACCTGAAGGAAAAAAAGAAGTAATTTTTTTCATCACATGCAGGGACAACTTAAAGTTATACAACTATATAACGATATTTGCCACTGGTATTTTATATAACAATATCGGTGTTTTGCAACCAATCTCTAGAGACACATAACAATAATGTTGTAACGTACAATTGCTGGTGGACAAACAAAAGGAGCTAATGAGAAATCTTTTGTTTTCTTGCAACAGTATGGTGGCGATGACAAAACTTGAAAACCGCCTATACACCTTTTTCCAAAATGGCCTCTGATTTATGCGGATACAAATTGGCCCTTGTTGCCTCGTTCAAGATAAAATATTTTTTTTGAATTTTAAGCTTCAGAACGAGGCATCAAGGGTTTATTTGAATAAAAACAAAAGAATATCTAAATTACGGCTATTTTGGAATAAGGTGTATAGAGAAAGTATTTGTTTGTCCCTGAAAAAAAATTGCATAAGCATTGTTTATATTTTCCCTTCGGACTTAAATTGGACCCAAAAGAAACTGAAAATAATTCACTGCTTGAACAATCCCATAATACACCTGTATCCCCCCCCCCCCCCCCCCAAAATAAAAATAAAAAAAATTGCAAAACCATTGTTTGCAATTTCTCTTGGGACATGAAAATGTCCAAAGAGAAGTCGAAAACAATCCCTATGCGGATTTTTGGGGGGCTAAAACAGGTGTATTATGAGATTTGTGCAAGTAGTGAAAGCTTATACAAAATTTTGGAGGGACAAACAGAGTATAATGGTATTTTTTTAGCTTTCAACGTGACGTATATCCCGAAAGGATCTTTTCTTCCAACGTTTTCAGTTCCAGCATATGAGATAACAACACCTTATTTTTCCGACGAGTTTGGAAATCTACTGGGGAAGAGGATTCCTCAAATAAAAGCCAGGCAACGAAGAGACACTTCAAACTTGAAGTTCTTTAAAGTTCAAGCATTTGGAAGAACACTTCATTTAAAAGTTGCCGAAGCTAAACCAAAAATTTCATCCGAAGCTATGATAGAGAGAATTGAAACCGATGGCCGCAGAACATACAAGGAAATACCAGAGGGTTTGTATTATACCGGACAGGTCGTATCGGATCCGGGTTCCAAGGTTGCTCTCAGTGGACACACAGGGCTGGTAAGTGGAAAATCATTGCTAAAAATAACATGCAGTACGTGCAATTTCCAACTAGTGATGTCCACTTAAAGAATTGAAATTGCTGGTTCTGGAGGGAGGATAGCGCGAGTTTCATATCTATTTCCATCAGTTTGAAACTAGAAGAGATGTCAGTATTGCTTACTTTGATTTTGAC
>CASBPP010000006.1:140000-155000 GCA_949126865.1 Montipora capitata | reverse complement strand
GGGAACGACCAACAGCAGGTCAAAAATTCCTGGAACTGGCTCTCGTAGCAGACAACTTTGCGATTTCGGCTTACGGAGAGGACGAAATGACAACGCATTTGTTGACCATTACCCACATTGTAGGTTCAGTGTATTGTTGAATGTTATGAAATTAATAATTAATATGAGATAATGAGCTTTTTATACAGAAGTGAATTTAAAAGTATTCTAGCCTTTTATAGTATACAGTATATCCTGATCAATTAGAATCTTACAGGCCGGCCAGGACACTGCGTTCTTCGAGTACTGCCATGAGTTGGACTTAAAGCATTTTCTGTGCATGCGCAAAAAGGGTCGAACGAACTACCCTCCCATGTTAGAGCTTAGGACAACCCCTCCTTCCGAGGCTTAAGACTCACTTATTGACAATACATTTTAGTAAACAATTGTTGTTTCGAGTTGTTCACCTCGTAAGCAGGGCCTCTTTTTGTCTTTTTCTTTACTACCTACTGGAGGCTCTGCCTGAATCGCGTCAACTCTTTGAGCCCGAACGTCTGGACTAGACAATCTTGTTTTCTCTTGTCAAACTGGTTTTTCCAGTGCAAGCATCCGTTTAGTGATAAAAGTGAAGGTTAAAATTGAGCTTGCTGCACCATGAAAAATCAAGATGGCGGCACCTATAAGGCATATCACGCCTGGGTTCGAAATTGTTTCCTGGCAACATGCAGCGCATTCTCAATAAAGATCTTACTCGATTCATGAAGAATCTCTCTCGAGAACGTCAAAATGGAGCAAGCAAGAGAAAGGCTCTGCTAGCAGGCAGGGTGACAATTGTTTAACTATATAATTATGTCTTACTGCTAATAGTTTTACTTATGACAGGAAAACGTGGTCCTCGCGTTAAGCTGGACAATTCAAGCTATTTTATCTTATAGACACCTAAAAAATTTAGGTGGGTACAACGGGACTCGAGCCCACGACCTCTGCGATTTTGATGCAATGGTGTACCCACCGACCTATGAAGCCATTCAGTTGGGAGCAGGCGGTCAATAGCCCATTTCCGAGCTGCTGCATGTCTCAGTTTCAAAACGAGTCCTGGTGCACAACCATTCAAATGGAAATGAGTTGCGTATTCTTATGCAAATCAAACTCATTTCCCTTACAATAGTTGAGCACCAAGACTAACTTCGAAACCGAGACAAACAGCAACTCGAAAATGGCCCATTTGCTGGGCTCATATGTTCCCATGAAAGGACTCGACGAATGAAATAAATATATGTATGTATTTGAAGTGCGGGAAATCGATAAAGCTAAGGGAAACGCGAGGAACCACTGACTTCTCCCTTTCACCTATAACTCACACTTAATTTATATAGAGGATATTACACGGTGGCGTGTAAGTTTGAGTGGCAAGAACAATATTTCACGAGTGAGCGCAGCGAACGAGTGACACGTTGTACTTGCCACGAGAACAAAAATATTCGCATCGTCGAACGAACGTGTACTTTTTTTTTTTATTATATGGACAATAAATATACGTGGTAAAGCTTGAAAAGCAGGCTTCAATACAAATACTGGGTATTAATACAAACAAAAAACAGCGGGAATTGTGACGTCGTTGCTAAATATGACCACTCGTGCTACATACGAAAAATACGCAACTACAGTTTCGGTCACAAATGTTGTAACACAGACGGCAATTTGCCCCCTCTCCCCTTTCAATGTTGATGTCTATGGGTTGGAGTGCAAAAACCAACCGGTAAATGCAACATTGGTGGGAGGGAGGAGGAGGAGGGGTACGTTATTAACAGCTTTGATGGGCTTCACTTGCTGTTCAAACGAAGTGTTTCAACTATTTATGACCGAGATTGTAGGTTCCTGGATGTAGTCGTCGTATTGATTTTGCGAGTGTTTTAATTTTCGTTTAAACTCTCCCGTCCATATTGTAAATACCTCCTACTAACCAAGTTCGAGGTTCGTACTATAAGTTAAGGATCCCCGTTTTTCCCCGTTGATTTACGGGCTTTTACTTCGTGGAGAAGACACACATGACGTAAAACAATAGAACAAAAATCGTGAAACAATACCTAATCAGAATTCTAAATCCCTAAAGACCCCTAAAGCTTTTGTTACGTCATGTGCGTCTTCTACAAGAAGTAAAAGCCGATTTACGGCCCAAGCGCTTCGCGCTTCCAGTACAGACCGAGAAAACGAGATTTGTAAGATATTTATTACATCTCTGAGGTTAATCCGGCGCGCAGGAATTCGCCATATTCTTTGATTGCACTCAAGTTATAAGACGGCCATGTTAGTGCCAAAAAAATAGAAAAATTTTACATAATAATAGAGTCAAATTCCCAAAAGACTTTTTCGCTATTTTTCTTTTTACCAACATGGCAGTCCTGACGTCAGGTGAAATCAAAGAATACTAATCGAATATTGTACTGAAATTGAGGCTTCAGGTTCCAGATTTCGAAGAAAAGATAACGCTTCCCTCTGGTTCTTTTTTAAGACCCCGTCCAGAAGTATCTGGGCATTTTCCAAAACTCATTTTTCCGAATATGAAAAACATCTACGTCTACACGGAGCATTTTGAAATCGTATTTGCCCGTCCACTTGCAGGAATAAGCGAAAACGATATTCGAAAACCTCCGTTTTCACCCACCCACACTAGTACGATAAACATCCGTTTTCAAGAATATATACCGTGAAGAGCGTTTTGAAGAAACGGGCTATAGATAACTTTAAGTTAATTAAACTTCTTACCTGGTAAGTTTTTCAGATATACAATTCAACCATTTGTAAAATAAAATATCCCTGTCCTCGCTCACATGAACCCTTAAAGTATCCCTTCACGAGCATATTATGCTTTATTAAAAACTAGATTATTTAATAATGCAATTCTAGTGTTTTGATTGACTTGGCCATCATGGTATAAATATATCTTATTCGATGGTTTAACATATAATAAGCGCGGGTATTTTGCGAGTTGCGTAGTATTTTTCCGAGCCCCGCAGGGGCGAGGAAACATACGAGCAATAAGCAAAATGTCAGTGAGTATTATATTTTAAACCATCGAATAAGAGATTTTTTATTCCACTACAGAAAAGGTGTTATTTTGTTTCCACTCTAATTTGGTAGGAATGCTTAAAAAAATGCACCATCTGTCCTTCAGGACGCGTGCGAACGATATAAACAGCACAAAAAACCAGCCAAGTGTCCTTTATTTGATTGGTTAAAGGAAATAATCAGAGCTCTTATACAATGCTCTACAAATATCAGTAACTGCACGTAGCAGTTTTCTTGTATTTAAAAAATAATGTAGGGAAGATTTATCCAGAATTATTAGTGAGAGTTTTTAATAAAACAATTATTCCACTTGTGCTTGTTAGATATGAGATGATTATAGCCATCTTGGCGTTACGGATCTCGTTGGCTATCTATCATCTCATACCTAACGCGCCCTCTTAGAGTAATTGTTAAATAGACGCTCAACTCTAGGCTAAATGTCTTCTTAAATTTCTATGTTGAAAGGTTACTCAGCTATTTCAGGATAGCAGTATTGGCTTGATAAAGATTACACCTGTGATTGTTGGACTGGTGCTCAAGAAAGACGGGGTAAATGATAATTGTTATAGTTATTAATGCTTTGAGAATGATAATCATTTAAAGTTTGAGAACAAGAACATCCTCGACATTAGACAATTTTATCGTCGGTGATAAAATGTCACCATCTCTCTGAATAATGAGGCCCCGACAGACAAGCGACATGGCCCAAAAAAGAAGCGACATCACATAAAATGAAATTCCGACAAAAGACATCCTTTCCCAGGAAAATTTCGACAGTGACGTCAAGGCCGAGTATGAGCCGATTAAACCCCGACACGAGTGATTTTAAAATTCAGACAAGCAACACAGGAGAGGTCTCAGGGAGAGGAATGACAAAATGAAAACAAGCGCGGGTGAAATCCTCGAGGATGTTTTTGTTTTCGCACGGCGCTACTATGACTTGATTTAAGCAGCGAGCCTTAGAATATGTTCTCAAGCATTTATAACGTTAGTGTAATTTTCTTATTCTTGGGGAGTTCAGTGTGTTTGATGTCTTGTTTGTCTGTGGATCGAGTTGTTGCTGTTTTAGTCCTAAATCTCTATGACCACTCTTAGCTACTTGTTTCTTTCACATAGCTTGGGTACAGCTCAAGTTCATCTCTAATTGAGCGCGTAGGCAAGTTAGAGAACTTTACAAGGACTGCAAAGGAAACGTTTCCCCCCTCGGACGATGATCCTGGCCATCCAGACGCAGTTGTTCTGATAACCAAGGGGTAAGTGCGAGCCAGGTTGACAGAGAAAGAGAGAGAACAAAAAAGAACTGTACTATTTTGAAACTGTTTTGAAGAAAAAAAAAAAAGGAATGTCGTTAGTTTCATAATAAGCATGAATCAACCTAGAAAAAAAAACAGG
Organism: Montipora capitata; assembly: GCA_949126865.1. Classification (NCBI taxonomy): domain Eukaryota; kingdom Metazoa; phylum Cnidaria; class Anthozoa; order Scleractinia; family Acroporidae; genus Montipora; species Montipora capitata. The sequence continues at coordinate 150,560 of CASBPP010000006.1, read as the reverse complement.
TTTCAGAAATCAAATGTAACTTTAAAAATCTTTCTACAACTCATTAATAATTCATAAGCACATTGACCTATCACATGGTCGATAATGTTCTCCTCTCCAAATTTGAACCTTTGTTCGGACTCCCGAGGGGCACGCTTTTGAAGGCGTTAAAAGACTCACAGTACGTATGTTATCGGGTCTTTTAAACCCGATTAAACACTGCCGCTAATGTTTTAAACATTTCACAAGGTAAAAGCGTTTTTCTTTTGTAAGAATTGAAAAACAAATACGAGAGATAATGTAGCGATTTGCCTGTTTCCCGCGTTCAACTGTGTTGAATATATAGAATATGACGCAATTAATTAATAAGGGACCGAAACTTCCATATGTCCCCTTTTTGGTGATGAAAATTCTTAGAAATCTATATTATAATTAGTTGTGTCATGCCACATCGTTATTTCACTAAGTTGGTGTCGAAATGGGCCCTTTGCATGAATTTGTCACATGGTATAAAATCTGCCTTGCTGGATGGCAAGCTACGTACTGGGACATCCAAAACAAGCAAAAGTCACTCTTGGCTTTTTGAAATGGCTGTTGCATTCTTTTACCATCCAGCATGGCGGATTTTTGTACCATGTGACAGTAGGAAGCTTTAGCAACGACGACGGGAACGCCGGGAAACGAGAACGTCGTCACAAAACATAAATTCTCATTATTGTAATCACTTCGCGACTATTCCAAGGTTTTTAATATGAGAAAGGTGTGGCAGTCCGTAAGGAATGAAAACGTTGTGGGTAGCACTTAATTTAGGGGAGAAAATAAAAAAAATTTCCATAACTGCTGACGTCCTTCATAAAACCTCAAATTTGTTCATTTCCAGTTGTTGTTTTGCTGACGCACGGTCACTTAATATGCACATTTGGGACGTTCTCGTTCACGTCACCGTTGTCGTTGCTAAAGCTCCCTAGTATCATGCAAAGAGCCCATTGGCCGCGAGGTCGTGGTAATAGTGATTCTATATGATTTCAATAACAACAGATACAAATAATCTTCACAGCACGGGCGCGATCTAAAAATAGATTTCAAAGAACTACCATGGGACACAGGGATTCGCTTTCTTGCCTTATACTCTCTTGATGCAGATAATTGTAAGAGTTCACTAAGGATATTTTGCTTCTATATTTGTAGTGCGTTTTTTTCGCCAACAACTTTATTCAAATAAACGATCGAGGTCTCCCTTGTTAAAAGTCTTTTTGCCGTGGGCCTGTCTTTTAGCTGGTCCCTTGCTCAATTACTCACCAGGGAGTTTAAGCAAAGACGACAGCTACGCCAATGACGCCACCAAGCAAGAAATCATTGGTTACAAAAGGAAAAATACTCGTGCTGCACGTGCAGCACGAATTTCCGTTCATTTCTTCAGTTTTCGCTGTGGCTGCAGTTCAGCCAGATTGTGTGTCAGCGGACATTCTTCAAGTGCTAGGTAACCGCTCAGTAGTCGTGCTTTCCGCCATGTTTTGTTTTTGCATCGTGTGGTGCTGAAGATATAAACAAAATCGTTTTCCATCGGATCGTATCATGTGTTATCGAAGACCTAAACGGTAAGAAACAGCTTTTTTTACCTTTTGCGAATTTTTGTAAGTCTCTTTCTTGGCGATGTGACAGTATTTAAGTTTATTTCTTCATCTTTGTTATTCAGATTGTTATCTCGGGTAAACCATGCATCCGTGTAAGTCAGTGTTTATAAGGAAGCAAATTGTGCCGAGCAGTACTCGCTACCTGGGATAAACGTCGTTGTTGGGTTTGAAACTCTTCTGGTAAAGTTACTTAGAAGCAGCCACAATAACAATCGTTAACACCGCCGAAATGTCCGGCAAGGATGATACGAGTTTCGGAGTTGATCCGTACGTACCACCAGCAAGTAATAACGAGGAAGTTGTCGATGGTGCACATGAAGAAGGCTCAAGGAGGCGTCTCATGACAACGAAAGGTTACCATTACGTAATGGATGTGAAGAAAGGTAATTTGAAGGCAAAGAGAAGTGAGTTGGTGAAGCGAATGAGAGCTACGCTACTACAAAGAGGTCAGTCAGTTAAACTTCCTAAATTTAAGAAAGAGTTAAGTGAGGCGCAAGTTATCTACGCCGAATTTAAAGATATTGTTGGTGGAATTAAGGAGTTTGTTACTCCTGGTGAAAGTTTGGACGAGATTGAAGGAGTCATACAAGAAACCGAACGAGAGTGGTCAAGCTTTGAAGCAGACATCAAAGCAGAAATTAAACATCTAGAAATCATTGAACAGCAGAAAATCGAGTCTAGATCTGTTGCATGGAGCTCCAAGAGCTCAAGTCGTGTCTCATTAAAAGATAAAGACAGCCTTAATTCTAAACGTAGTTCCACCAGCAGTGTCAAGACTTCAAAGTTTCAACTGCGAAAAGAAGAAGCTGCCCTAAAGGCCAAGTTAGCTTTTGCAGAAGAAGAGCGAAAGTTGAAAGTCGAACAAATGAGGGTTGAGTTAATGAAAATAGAACAAGAACAAAATTTGGAGGAACTGAGATTGAAAAGTGAACTTGCTCAAAATCAAGTTATGCTTAATGTTTGCCTAACGGAAGAAAGGAAAGAAATGGTTGACCTTGAACAAAACCTGAACTTAGTTGCCCCAGTTGATAAAGATAAGGATATGGAACATTTCCTCAAATCTATTCCAGTTGTTAGTGACATTGCACAGACTCCTGTTCATCAGGATCCAATGTACACAGTGTCTCAAGTAGATGGTGCTCAGACAACACCAAGCCCCCAAGCAGCTACCTTCACACCAGCCAGTAGTATCTTAGAGAAATGCATGGATAAACTAGTGGAAACGAGTAGTAAGTTAGTAGCTGCCACTGTAGAACAGAACCAAGTGAACAGACAATTAGCTATCTCTGGTCAGCTGCCTAAGATTTCAATTCCAGTCTTTAATGGAGACCCCCTTCAGTATCCTTCGTGGAATAGTTCCTTTAATGCCCTTATCGATTCTAAACCCATGGATGCTCAAGCAAAATTGAACTTTCTAAATCAATACCTCTTAGGAAAACCCAAACAAGTTGTTGAACAGTACCTATTAATTCGAACTGATGAGGCTTATCAGTCTGCTAGGAAATTGCTGAAAGAAAGATATGGTAACTGCAATGTTGTAGGCTCAGCTTTCCTAAACAAATTAGAAAATTGGCCTAAGGGATCTTTCTGACTTCCTTGAAAAGATAAAAGCTGCCAAAGAAACTACTCCTAGTCTTGAAGTGTTAACCTTTGCCAGAGAAAATGTTAAGATTCTTTCAAAGCTGCCAGTCCAGCTCCAAAGTAAATGGCGTGGAATTGTGAAGAAGTGTAGAGCAAAGAAGGGAGATGGTGCTTATCCACCTTTCACTGAGTTTGCTGCTTTTGTAAAGGATTGTGCTGAGAAAGCAAACATACCTGAGCTTGAAGATCTGACTAAAATAAGGGACACTGTGAAACCCGTTGACAACTCAAAAAGGTCTACCAAGGGTAAAGAAGTAAATTCCTTTGCAACTCAAGGAACTGATCAAGACATGATCTTAAACGTCCAGAATCAGAGAAAGAAAGAAAGAAAATTTACAAGCCTGTCTGTTCTGCAAGGAACATCATCATTTAGACAAATGTAAGAAGTTTGCTGAAATGCCCCTCAGAGACAGGAAGGACTTTTTCTTTGACAAGTTTCTGTGTTTTGGTTGTGCTTCTAGTAGACAGCATCAAGCAGCATCTTGTAAGAACAGACTTGTATGTCGTGTTTGTTCTGCGATCCATCCAACGTGTCTACACCAACCGAGAGGTAATGCTGAGGTTGTTTCAAACTGTACAAATGTTTGTACAATCCCAGATCAGGAGAAAGGTTCAGATCATGCCATGATTGTGCCAGTGTGGGTTCGTCACATAAGTAAACCCAGTCAAGAGGTTTTACAGTATGCAGTACTAGATGACCAGTCCAATGTGAGTTTTGTGTCGCAGAGCTTATGTGAGCAGCTGGACTTGCAAGGATCACCTACAGACTTGTTTGCTGACAACAGTCCAGGAGCGAAAGGTACATACACCAAGTAGCCGAATATGTGGACTTGAAGTGTTGGACTTTAACCGGAAACATACTGTGAAGTTGCCTATGTTGTTTACACGAGACTCCATTCCAGCAAGTAGGTCGCAGATTCCAAAAGTCAGTGTTGCCCAGGAGTGGGAACATCTACGCCCTATTGCCGATAAGCTAATGCCGTATGAACCTGATGTTGAAATCTCTCTGCTTATTGGAAACAATTGCCCAAGTATTGTGAGGCCCCGAGAAGTTGTCGTTGGAGAAGATGATGATCCATATGGTCAAAGATCTCTCACGGGATGGGGAATAGTCGGCAAGGTTTGTAAGTCTACCATTGAAAGTGACAAGAGTGAAGCAGTCTGTAACAAAATAGTTATCAACGAAGCCCATGAAGACTTTGCCTTTTCAACCAAGGTAAAGGAGATTATCAACCTGCAAAGGATTATCAAGGTTCTGGAGTCAGACTTTGTGGAAGGTTCTACAAGGAGCAAATCTTATTCAGTGGAAGACAAAAGGTTTCTCTCAGTTTTGGATAATAGTATTGTAAAGAGGGCAGATGGTCACTATGAAATGCCTCTACCCTTGAAGATGGACAGACTGTCTCTGCCATACAATCGTCATCTTGCTGTCAGGAGATGGCACCAGTTGCTAGCGAGGTTCAAGAAAAATCCCAAGTTTCTTGAAGATTACCAAGTGTTCATGAAGGATGTAATTGACCTGTGTGCAGAGAAAGTACCATCAGTCCGTCTGAAGGTTCAAGATGGAAGGATTAACTATGTACCCCACACCGGTCTTTATCATCCAAGAAAGAAGGACCAAATCAGAGTGGTTTTTGATTGTTCTGCGCAGTTTGATGGTGTTTGCCTTAATGACTACTTATTACAAGGTCCTGACCAATTGAACACTCTGCTAGGAATCCTGTGTAGATTCAGACAAGAAAGAGTGGCATTTATGACTGACGTTAAGAGTATGTTTCATCAATTCATGGTGTCAGAAGAGCATCAGGACTTTTTAAGGTTCCTGTGGTGGGAAGATGGAGATCCGAAGAAGGAAGTTGTTGAGTACAGAATGAAAGTGCATCTCTTTGGTGCTGGCAGCTCCCCTGGCTGTGGCAATTTTGGGCTGAAGAAGGCCGCAGATGATGGTGAACCTGAGTATGGCAATGAGGCCGCTGAGTTTATACGAAGAGATTTCTATGTGGATGATGGTCTCAAGTCGGTTGGTACCATCGAGGAAGCGGTCACCTTAATTAAAGCAAGTCAAGGCATCTGCGCCAGAGCAGGACTTAAACTGCACAAGATCATGTCAAACAAGAGAGGAGTTCTCGAAGCATTCTCTATTGAAGAACGTGCTCAAAGGGTTAAAGAGTCAGATTTAAAGGTCGACCCACTTCCCTTGGAGCGTGCCTTAGGAGTGATATGGTGTGTGGAAAATGACAGTTTCCAATTTCGTATTGAAAGGCAGGATCGTCCCTTTACACGTCGGGGCATACTTTCAACAGTTAGTTCCATTTATGATCCCAGTGGTTATGTAGCACCAGTGACATTGAAGGGAAAGCAAATTCTTCAGCAAATGTGTCGAGACAAGCTAGATTGGGATAGCCCAGTTCCAGAAAATCTGCGTTCCGAGCGGGAGAAGTGGCATCATGATGTTGTGAGCTTAGAACAGTTGGAAATTCAAAGATGCTTTAAGCCAGAGAACTTTGGAGGGATTCAGGAGTGCGAGTTGCATCATTTCTCAGATGCGAGTCTTGAGGGTTATGGACAGTGTTCATTCCTCCGTCTTGTTAATGAGAAAGATCAAGCTTACTGTTCATTTGTCATTGGCAAAGCTAGAGTTGCCCCGCTGAAGCAGCTTACTGTTCCAAGGCTAGAGTTGGCCGCAGCCACCATTTCAGCCAACATGAGTGAATTTCTCCGTCAAGAACTTCCCTACACAGACGTCAAAGAGTATTTTTGGACAGATAGTAAAATCTTCCTTAGCTATGTCAACAATGAAGCCAGGAGATTTCACGTGTATGTAGCCAATCGTGTGCAGCAGATCAGGGACCTCACAAACCCATGTTCATGGATGTATGTTGGCACAGAGAGCAACCCTGCGGATCATGCTTCTCGTGGTCTTACTGCTTCACAGTTGCTGCAGGGTTCCACGTGGTTATTCGGGCCAGAGTTTCTTTGGAAAGACGGTGTCTTCAAACCCCTAAAGGAGGAAGAGATTCAAGTGAAAGAACATGATCCTGAAGTGAAGAAAGGAAGCATCTCCATGTCTCATATGTATAGTGCAGCTACTCTCTATTCTGATCCATTCAAGTCGGACCGTTTAGCCCACATATCAAGCTGGTGGCATCTTCTGAAGGTAGTGGCCTTGTGTCTGCGACTTAAGTCCAAACTGAAGAACAGAAAGTTTAAGTTGAGTGTACAAGAGAATGCAAAGTGCCTTAGACCGTTGCCAAAGGCATCAGTTACGCTTACAGAGTTTCAGTTAGCCGAAAAAGAAGTCCTCAAGATTGTTCAACATGAACATTTCTATGAAGAAATCCAAGTTTTAATGAAGCTTTAAGTGATTGGAGAAGTATCAACTAGAGAGTTGTCGAAACAGAGAAATCGGACTATTAAGATGTCCAGTTGTTTGTACCGTCTGGATCCCTTCGTGGATAAAGATGGCCTCATGCGAGTCGGTGGTCGCATCAAACGAGCTGATCTTCCAGTAGCAACAAAGCATCCAGTAATACTTCCACGGAAGAGTCCAATTACAGATTTGCTAATCAAATTCTGCCATGCTAAAGTGAACCACATGGGAAGAGGAATCACTCTAAACGAGTTACGGCACAGAGGTTATTGGATAGTCGGTGGTTCTTCAGCCGTGTCAAACTGCATATCACAGTGTGTAATCTGCAGAAAATTGCCTCGTCCCCTGGAGACTCAGAAAATGTCGGATCTACCTATCGATAGAGTTGAACCGTCACCACCGTTCTCATACTGTGCTGTTGACCTCTTCGGGCCTTTTCTAATCAAAGAGAGAAGAAGCAAAGTAAAAACGTTACGGAGTCATATTTACCTGTATGGCAAGCAGAAGTGTGCATTTGGAGACAGCTAACTCCTTGAAGGGGCTAGGTCACGCTATTTTAGGTAATTTTGTTTAATTTTGTTAATTATGAGCTCTAAACGTCAAATTGGCAGAGCAAGAGTCTTTCATTTGCAAAATTACGGCCACATAACAACTGAGAATGATTTTCCAGCTTTGTAAATGACATTTTGATATAGACTGATATAAATTTGAAAAAAGGTGGGCCGACGTTTTTCAAATTTACCCAAATTCAATCCATTTCAATCCTCTCCAGTTTTGTCCATCCATGTCCCTTCTTGGCTTAACTGTGTATTGTTAGAGTTCTTCTATAGTCTTGAACAGTTATTTTGATATTTTAGTTAATTCTATGACCATTCGATCAGTGCTGAAATTACCTAAAATTGCGTGACCTAGCCCCTTTAAAAACCTCGTCTTTTATGAATGCCCTAAGCCGTTTTCTAAGCCGACGTGGCCCGGTGAGACAACTACGTTGCGATCAAGGGACAAATTTTGCTGGAGCACGGAATGAGTTGAAAGCAGCCTTGGATGAACTGGATCAAGTGCAGTTGCAGGAGTACTTTGTGGAGAATGGCTGCGAATGGATACCATTTCAGATGAACGTACCCCATTCAAGTCATATGGGTGGGGTATGGGAACGTCTTATACGTACAGTTCGTTGTGCATTGGAAACTCTACTTGTCAGGGCTGGCACCTAATTGGACGACGAGGCATTCAGAACCCTCATGACAGAAGTTGAAAGTATAGTTAATTCCAGACCACTCGATGTCAATGACCTGAATGATCCAGAGGCACCAGAACCTCTGACTCCAAACCATTTGCTCACCCTAAAGCAGAAACTTGTGCTTCCGCCTCCTGGTAAGTTCCAACGAGCAGATTTATGCTGTCGTAAATGGTGGCGTAGAGTACAGTACATGGCCAACCAGTTTTGGTTTAGGTGGCGACGAGAGTTTCTCCACAACCTGCGGTCTCGTTCCAAGTGGACGAAACCAAGGCGGAATATGGCTGTAGGAGACATAGTGATTTCCAAGGAAAACAATGGACCAGGTAACCAGTGGCCACTTGCCAAGGTCATCGAAGTCTACCCAAGTGAACATGGTTGTGTCAGGAAAGTAAAAATCTTGAAGGCTGACGGAGAGCTTGATAACCTTGGAAGACGTCAAAAGCCTCCAACAATGTTGGAAAGACCAATTCATAAGTTGGTTCTACTGTTACCTTGTGACGAGTAAAGATGATTCCCTCTGAGAGCAGTGCAGTGACCGGGGAATTCCCCATCAAGGAGCCAGATGTTAAATGAAAAAGTGCAAGCGAATGATATGAGTGAACGTTATCCTTGTTTAGTTTACAAGTGACTGTTGAAGAACCTTGTTAAAGTTTAAGTAATTGTCAAGAAACAATTAGGGGAGCCATGTGGCTGCAGTTCAGCCAGATTGTGTGTCAGCGGACATTCTTCAAGTGCTAGGTAACCGCTCAGTAGTCGTGCTTTCCGCCATGTTTTGTTTTTGCATCGTGTGGTGCTGAAGATATAAACAAAATCGTTTTCCATCGGATCGTATCATGTGTTATCGAAGACCTAAACGGTAAGAAACAGTTTTTTGTACCTTTTGCGAATTTTTGTAAGTCTTGTTCTTGGCGATGTGACAGTATTTAAGTTTATTTCTTCATCTTTGTTATTCAGATTGTTATCTCGGGTAAACCATGCATCCGTGTAAGTCAGTGTTTATAAGGAAGCAAATTGTGCCGAGCAGTACTCGCTACCTGTGAATAAACGTCGTTGTTGGGTTTGAAACTCTTCTGGTAAAGTTACTTAGAAGCAGCCACATTCGCACTCCGCAAAACAACAACTTGAAATAATCATATTTTAGGTTTTGACGGCAACCTGAGCATATCACAATAAACCATTCATTTTCTATTTTTACTTTAAACCCGTTCGTATCCATCCAGTTATATATAGTTCGCCCGTGTTGTACAACCTGTCGGAGATGGAATATTGCAAAATACCTGCGATGGCGCAAGGTTATGTTTTGGAGTGACATTTTCGTTGCCATTGCCGTTGTCCTTGCTTAAATAACGTTTTTACTAAAACATGGAACCAGCCAAAACCACCCAAAACCACCCCAAACCAACGTGACACAGCGTTCCAGTTAAATTTGTTCACGTGGGGGGTTATGTAGACCATTTGAGGGGTCACCCAGACGTCGTGCCAGCATTGGCCCTTTGGCTCACATGTTCACGCGTTGAATTTTACTTTTCTAAGTTTTGGTAATAAATTCAGTGCAAAGATAACAAAACTAGCCTGCAAGCAGGCTCTTTGAAAATGGCGCGCGGACGAAATATAGGTCGCAAAAATTGGGGCTATATTTCAACTGCGCGCCATTTCAATGGAAGAGTCTGCTTGCTTGCTATAACAAAACACGCTCTTGAGTAAAACTCTCTTATTTCTTCTTTAAGTGAAATGGTCTACAAAAATCTAACTGCAAATTGCTCTGACGGACGTTTTCCTGTATGTCATGCATGTCTTACAGTTGCACTAAACAAACGTTTTCTGTACACACTAAGGACGGACTGAACATGTTGTTTCCGCATCATAATTCCTCTTCTTCTCAGTCTAATTTGATGCCAGGTAAAAACTTTTTTGGCTTTACGTTTGCACCACAAAGTACCGCAAAAGCTGGGAGTTCAAAATAAAAGGCAAGCCAAAAGACAGATGAAGAAAAAAATAGCATAGTTTTTGTAAAAAACTCTGAATTTTGAATTTTCAGCGAAAGATTCGTGATAATCGATCCTAAAAACACCAAAATTTCTGCAGCCTCTGACTTCTAGGAAGCAAGGGGAAGGTCATGATTTTCTGTCAAAAGGAAGAAATTGATCACGTGCTAGCTAACCACAAAGGTACACATACATGTAAGCACCTTGTGTCAAGGTTTTTGTTTACATTGAATGAACTACGGGGAAGAATATAGTCTCCTTCGCAGCCGTCTTTCGGGATGTCAAGTCGTTCGCCGCTTTCAGAGTTAAACAATAAACTTTTTCGCTAAGAAACGTCTGTCTTTCGTTTTTTAATTTTGTTGTAACATCTAACTGAATATTTACAGTTCATCTATCGGGTCAGGAAGCCTTGTTTGTCGGGTTATTGCCCCGAGACCCGACTCTTATCTGGAACACTGGTGACAGTCACGCAACACCACACAGACGGCCATGTACTCAAATATCACACAAACCGGTCGTATTAAGGTATATTGTGGATGGTTTTGGGCTTTTTGGGTGGTTTTGTTGGTTGTTGTAGGTGGCTTTGGGTGGTTTTGGCTGGCTCCATGTTTTAGTAACTACGGCTTAAATAAATTCCCCACGTTAGAACGGAAAGACGACGGCTACGACTGATAACGTGGTCTGAAGATACTATTTCCTGTTATTGAAATA
>CASBPP010000006.1:120000-130000 GCA_949126865.1 Montipora capitata | reverse complement strand
TAGTTCTCCAGCGCTAAATCGACTAGACACTTAAATAAAGTTCCTTTCCTTTCCTTTCTGTACAGCGGGCAGCATTGAAGAATACGGCCCGCTAATTTAGCCAATCACAGCTTGTCTTTGAAGACGCACTAAATAATTCAATTCGTCCAGTCGTATAATGTGTCTCTCGCCAATCTTTATAAGAAACGAATTAGATGACGAGCTAAAAGACGCATTAAATTAAATTGCCAAAAGTCGCCCAGACGTATTATATGTCTTTAGTATAAAAACGGCCAATAAGAGTGAATAATTCACAATTATTCACCGACGTATCAGTGGAAGTGATTTCGCTGCTCGGTAAATATCCACCACTTTCACCGACCGAGGTGAAAAGTTGCTTTAGAACATACCACACAAGTTAAATAAAAGCGAACCAAAAAACTACTACATTTTTGTTAAGAGTGGTCGGAAATTTCAAATCTCGAGAGCCCGCTACTCGGAAGTGAATAGAGTGTTTTCACGTGACGTGATCAGATTGTAAATTCAAAGCTGCGAGGTCTTCTGAATTTTTTATCGATACCAGGTAAAAAAAATTACTTCGAAGTAAATCTTTTTACCAGTTTTAGGCCCCGTCGCGTTTTTGTTCTGAGAAATCAGCATTTTCCGCCGCGCGCGACAGCAAGGCATGCGCAGTAGCTGGGATAAAGCTGTCTGGTTGCCTGTCTGGTTGCCTTGGCAAATTAAGCAATACAAACTGTAGAAGACATGTTAATTCTCATTTATTTCAGTTCACCAGCAAAAAGAGAGGGCTTTCATCGCAAACTCAGCTCCACATGTTTTGTTGATTCGACAAAACATATTGGTGTCCCTCTGATGAACACCAACATGGTGTTTCCATACAAAGCTCTGTAAAATTGAATGACATGTTTCGGCAAATACCTCAGAAACGATGCGCCAAACAAACTTGAGACTTGGAGGAGATATTCATGTATTACTCTTTTATAGTATTACATTTTCTTGGACTCGTTCTTTGAACGGTTTCGGATTTTATTTTTTTATTGCGTGACAGTGAAAAGAATCTATAGTGCTTGGCTAATCACCCAGTTAGTTAGCCAATCAGCGCGCGCGGAGGGCACTCTTCACTTATGTCGTATAGGTTTTTTATTCACCGGTATTTACCGAGCCTGAGGTGAATAATTGTTTTAGTATAATAACGTAGCGTGTGTGATTATTTGAAAACTATGCATCTTATTTAAAACAATAAATTTCTTCGTCTGTCACCTCGACAAAATCGCTTGCGGCCATTTTGAAAAAAAAAAATGCTTAGTTGATTATTGCGTAATAATCACCTCAGGTCCAACCAATCAGCACAGATAATTTTCAGTAATCACCTGTAACGACTGTTGTTGTTGTTGCTTCTCACTTGTACAGATTTCCCTGAAATAATGAAGTCAGAACGAATTCAAAAACTTAATAGCTTCCAGGAGTTGCAGAATCCACTTTTCCATTTTTCCTTTCTCAAAACAGCTGTTATATTCCTTAACTTTCCTTTAGGATGAATTTTCTAATACTAACGCAATGTTGTTTCATGAATTCAAACTACAATTTCAATTATAAAACACTATTATCTACTTTTTTTTTTCAGTCAAAGTGTAAACTGCTTAGATGATATCCCAGTTAATATGTCTTTTGTTAAACACGAACCAAAACAATTTTATGGCAAACTCGCCGGACAAATTATCAATCGAGACGAACAGTGCAGAAGAATACATGGTGAGAATTTCTACGCCTGTCCACAAATATTGGTAAGTAACACAAATTTAGCATCGTGAATTAATCAGGAATTACGTTGTCGATGCAGTGAATCTTGCAATACCTTCCACAACAAAGAGATACGGTCACTTTTCTTGAGTGCACGGTGTCATTTGACAGCATAGTGATGGTGTAACGAGGCCTCACGCGGAACGCTTTGTACAGTTTGTCGTGATCAAGAGGACCCGTTCGTTTCGGTATGCCCATGGGCGCAAACGTTTTAGAAAAATGTACATCCTCTTATGTCTGATCTAAAATTCACAACCCATTTCCAAAGTACGTTGGAGTAGAAAACAGCCAAAACATGTAGGAATGGCTATCAATTTCCACTCTTGGCTTTCGTTTTCTGATATTTTTTCTTCTCCTCTTTCTTTCCTCAGACATCTTGTGGAGCGTTGGGATGTACAAGTAACGGTTATAACTGCATTTTCTCCTCTACTTCTCCGGCGGATGGAACAAGATGCGGAGAGAGACACGTAATAAGCCTTTTGCAATTTAACTTCATTATCTTTTGAAAGCGACTCAAATGACGAAGGGTCTGTAATTACTGATTGATTGATTGATTGATTGATTGATTCATTGACTGACTAACTGAGAGACTGATTAATTGATTGATTCACTGGTTGATATATATACTGATTCTCTGACTCCTTAATTGATTGATTGATTGATTGATTGATTGCTTGATTGATTGATTGATTGATTGATTGGTTGACTTACGGACTGACCAACTGACTGTTTGATTGATTTGTTGAATAAATTGTCTGACTGATTAACTGACCGATTGATAGACCGATTCGGCTAACTCAAGTACCCAATTCTCGATCGATTAACTGACTGACTGACTGACTGCCTGATTAATTGATTGCTTGATTGAGTGAGTGAGTGATTGTTTGACTGACCGATTGATTGATTGACTGCTTTTGTCTACAGTGGTGTATAAATGGCGACTGTGAAGACGATGGATCTCCTTTCATCAATGGTCACTGGAGTAGTTGGTCGACTTATTCTAACTGCAGTCGTCCTTGCAATGGAGGAGTTCAGTTTAAATCAAGGACTTGTACAAATCCAGCGTAAGGAATCTAAAATGAACTGCGATGTCAACCCTTAAGTACCTCTAACGAAGAGCTGAAATCAAGCCATCATTTATAATATCAATACCAAATGAATTCACAGTGACAGATACTCAACTGGTACAATCCTGATAGATAACAAACTTTTACAAATGGATTGCAAACATGAGTGACCTTACTTAGCCCTTTGGTAATTTTAGTAATGTGAGACCGCAGAGACCACTTTTAAAGTGCTTGGGCTAAAATGTCTAGCCAAGTAAATCAAACGTCAGGCTGGCCCAGTTGTTCGAAGGCTGATTAACGCTTAAAAACCCGCGATAAAAAGCGGTAAATTGGGGTTTTAATTTCGTCTTCTGAAAGTGCTTTGAAAAAGTTATCATATGCAGCAGCTCATCATATCTCCTATACCTGGCCCTCCAAGTAGTCAACCATTTCCCCGGAGTAGATTTATTTATAGAACGCCTCAGCACTTGGAGATTCAGCACGCCCACTGATGTAAAAGACAATCAAAACAAGCTATCTCAGTGTCAAGGAAATTATCAATGATACTTTTCAAGTGAAGCTATGATTCTCGCAGTTATGAACGCAATTTTAGCGATAGCGTAGAAAACCCTGAAAAATTATTTATTGCGCATGCTTAAGTTTAAACGAAAACAGAAAAGAAAAAAACAGTAAACAGTAGAAATGGCAGGTTGCAAGTGTTCGAGAAACAAAAATTTTAGAAGCTAAATATTTTGAGCAAGAGCCGATACAACGCAGATTTGATTTTAGTGGTGCATTATATTTTCGGCTGGCCAGCTCAAAATATTTAGCTTCTCAACTTGTAATTGCGCCGATTAGATCAGGCCACTGATCCAACGTACACCGACAGGAAGATTGTTACGCACCATACAGGAAACTGGAGAAATGATCACTGGCTTGCTGTAAGAGCGAGTGAAGATGAAACTTCTAACTCTTTCGGTAAGTGTATTGTTAGTGTTTCAGCGTGAATTCCATCGTTCAGAATACCATCTTGCAAGCAACACGATCGATCGATTTTTTGTGTGGAAACGACACCAATGTCCTTTTCTACTTCAATTTTATCGTTCCGTAGTTTTGAATGGCTTCGACAAGACCTTCTTCCATCGATTTCTCCTCAAAAGAGACTGATGTAATGTTCTCCCACGGTACTTTTGCAACAGTAACAGTAATCAGTTTTTAGCAGCGTGGGAAAACTCCCGTTTGGTGTTAGACATAATTCAAACCCCGTCGTTTTATTAATTTTGTGATTTTTATATTTCTGAGGTAGAAAAAAAACAGCACTGAAACTAGTTTTAGATTTTGAAACTCCCTCCAGATTCTGGGGTTTCCGAATTACTTACCGACTTCCTGTCGGACTGCCATTGTTATTCAAGCGACTAATAAAAAAAATAGTTCAAGTCCATTATCCCACAGTCTTTCCGGGCGCTTAGCCGCTGACCAAAAAGCCCAAGGACTCTGGGAACGAGATTGGACTTCAACGGGCTTTGAACCCGTGACCTGGCGATACCGGTGCAATTGCTAAATTGCGTTCATATCTGCGAGGATCATGGCTTCACTTGAATTCATATCCGCCGTATATGATGAGGGTTGACTCAAGGAATTAGTGGAGATGGAGGCTTCCCTTGAAGAGCTCATGTCATACTGCTAAAGGCAACGGAAAGTGCAAGTCACAACCAAGATGATCTGGTGACGTAATTTGGATGACTGGGAAGACACATCTTAACGCCGTATCCCACCACCGCGCGCGGCCTTATGTCTTATTTCCATTTTCCTGCAGTATTTCTATCGTCAAAACTCAACAGATTATTTCGTGTCTCCAACATTTCCTGTTACTGAATGAACATTCACGTATAACCTACGAGATCTAACCTCGCCTCTGCAATGTTGAATAGCCCTTTTCACGGTTAGTTTTTCTCATTTGCATTGCAATGTAATCTAACGCGGATGCGAAGTTAAAACTACAAAATAACACGAAATTGCCTCACATACATCCTAGATTACATTGTAATGCAAATGAGAAAAACTAACCGTGAAAAGGGCTATTCGAAAATAACATTCAAAGCCGCGCGCGATTGTGGGATACAGCGTCAAAATTTTTCTTCCAAGTCCTCCGAATTACGTCACCAGGTCACCTGGAATTGACGGGCAAATATTTCAGGAAATCTTTATTGAATTGTAAATAAACTAGAATTAAAGTTTACGATAACCCTCGGGTTAACTTAAGGACGGTGCCTAATACTGTTATTGCGCATTCGCAATAACAGCTTAAAAGCTTCTATTTGAGAAAGAACGCCATACATTGCTTTGTATTTTAAAGCTTTCTACAAATATTACTCATGAATTATCTTTGAAAAATGCGTGGTAACCCCCAATTTTCTTTTTGGATTTCAATAACACTTGTTACGATCTACAATTCCTGCATAATCACACACCAGGGCAAAAATATCTTTAATTAGCAGGCGCCGTCCTTAAACGGCCTTTGAGTTTGAGGAACTGGGCCTAGCAGGAGACACTGTTCTGCCATTTTCCATTACTGTGCCATCTGGAGCTCATTCCCCTCTGCGCTTCCTGGGTATTTTCCTTGTTTTCGCACGTTTCTTTGTTTTTTTTTTTTTTTTTTTTTTTTTTTTGCTGTTGTTGCTTCTGTTGTTTTTTAACACAACATTTTGAAGTAGATGACAAATAATTGACCAAATTGGGCTTCAGTCTGAATTGGAGGTATTGCTAGTCGCTTCAGACAAACTAGTGTTTAGAGGACATGTGCCATTTTAGTCGTTGAACTTTTAATACTTTGAAAAAAAAAAAGACCTTTAGTTTTGTTAATTTGGTAGGCCAAGTGCCTCATGAATATAATTCATGTCATCAGGAGCCCATCACCCGGAGCCTCAATCTCCCATATAAACCCTTGCTGACAACCTTTGCCCGTATCTTTTTATTTTTAGACGTTCGAATTCCCGCGAATTCATTATGCCGTCCAATCAGAACAAAGTTATTGTATTACGTCACAAGCAGCCACGCACCAGTGATCGCGTTCGTCTCACAAAATATTCTAAAAATAAAAAGATAGGGACAAAGGTTGACTCAATGATATAGTCTGGATGGAGGCTCCGGGTGATGGGCTCCTGATGTCATGCTATTGTCGGTCAGCAGTAAAGACGTTATAAATCCCAACAAGTTATTTTTTCGTCTATAGACCAAAGAATGGCGGAAAGGACTGCCTTGGGCCGGACAAAGGACATTGGAGAATCTGCAACGTTCAAGTAATTATCAACTAGAATTTAACAAATCAACCTTTTCTTAGACAGGAGAACATGGATTTATTGTAGAGAATCAATTAAATAAATTGTCATCAAAGTTCAAAAAGTAATGTAACCTCGAATTGTCATTCCACATAGACCTTATTCATAAATGGCGGTCAATTTATAATTCTTTTGTTGAAGTGCAAATTAGCCAACCAAGCCTCGATACCATACAGTAAATTGAAAAGAATTCTTGCTCTAAAATGAGGCCTGGTAGGCTAATTTGCACGTGGACAAAAGAATTATAAATGTGACCGCCATTTATGAATAAGGTCTATTTTCCTTTTTTACCACAAGTGCTTGTAATCTCGCAATCTGATTGGCTGATTTGTTTTTGTCGATGTAATTGTACACAAAACTGCTCGTGTAATAGCCAGTCGGAAACGCTCATTATGGAAAATAGATCAATCGGATTGCGAGAAAGTTATTGAAAACGCTTGCTCTCTCTTTGCGTCACGATCTTGGTCAAGCTCTAAATAAACCTTTTGTTTGACGTTTGATATTGTGGTAAAAAAAAAATACAACTGGAATGTGGTTTAGCGTTGTCTGTAATTTTATCGACGAAGAGTGTCAAAATTTTTCGTGGACCTCATGAGCCCACAATATTTTGAGCACTGTGATGACAAATATCGTTATCGATAAGAGTACAGACAACGCTGAGCCACATTCGATTTGTGTAACAGAACTGCGGTTCAAATAAAGGAAATGCAATTAATGTTTTCGCTTCCTACGGTATATGAAACGAACTCGCAATTAATAAGCCTTTTTCCAATTAGGCTGCTGACAGTCCCCGCCCACTTTAGGCACACAGGCGAGCTGAGGAGCCGAGGAGAGAATGGGGATAGAGCGAATTGTAGGGCATTTCGCTCTTTCCTCATTCTCGCCTCAGCGCTTCGGCTCGCTTGCGTGACTAAAGTGGGCGATTCGACTGAACTAAAGGGACTGTTAGCAGTGTAGCTTCCAGTTAACGTAATACATCAACTGGCAGCTGGTAGAGCAGAGAGGAGTTCAATCGTAAACTCGTAAGCTTCTTGTGTGTCTCCCTTAATTAACTACTGTGATCTTTCTAACTTCAATTACTTTTAATTGTCTCACAAGTTCGCGATCAAATATGATTTTCCTGGGCACTGTTTTCCTATAAAATGCAAAGTAGATTCGTGTTTTTCTCATCACTCCCCTGTTATAATATTTATTTAAATTAAGGGTCAACTCTTTACTTCTGCTTTCTTCTTTTTGAAACAGCCATGTCCTCAAGGAGCAAAGTCTTTTCGTCATCTCCAGTGTGAGGCCATAGATCCTGCGTTTCGAGCCTTTTATAATTCCGGTAATGTCAAATCTCATGTGGTGTTTTGCTTATTTCCATTGCAGACCAATCAAATAAAGTCACCGTTTTGTCCTCACCATCGTGCTTTTATCGCAATGTAAAAGCTATGAATGTGAAAAAGTCGTCATTTGATTTGCTAAGCCTTATCCTGGACAGGAAACTTTCTTGGTCTTTAAATGGCGTCACAAAGTGCCTGGCATTTCTTGTTTTATCTGTGAGGCGAATTCAAAGCAAAATCTTGCAAATTTAAAAGAAAAAATTGTGTGCTGAGACACTGAGACAGAGAGATTTAGGAGATTATGACATACCTCAAGGACAAAACGGCGAGTGATTGAGATAAATTATGAAACAGACTTTTCAGCAAAGTACTTGTTGTCCTTTTACTAAAATCGAACATACCGTGTACTGAGTCTACTGTCCAAAATCTAGTAATACTTGGCAGGACAACAACCCTCGCAGCAGAGTTCAATTTAGAGGTCATGCTCGAAATGCCTTCTGCATGCAGTACTTATTGTTTGGTATTAAAAAGACGCTGACGTCATCAGTACCCCAGATTCATTTGCGGGCATTTGGTGACGTTATCAATAAGGAGCAGAAGCAAAAACCACGTCGATGAAAATGAGAACGGCAGAAAACAATAAGTTTAATCAAGAGTGAATTGGATAAGAGTGTTGAACTATCACTTTGCGGTCTTGCCGCAGCACATTCACAATGGCTTTATTTTTGGATACACTTTGCGCGCGAAAGAAACAAAGGGCCACCAATTTTAATCAATCAGAAGAAGCCATGTTGCGTGTGACTGCTTCTGCCATCTTTTTTTTCAGGGCCATGACAATTGATTTTCGCGGGAACGGGTATTCTAAAAATAGACTCATTTGTGACTGTGCTGGGGAGACCATTCATGCCATAACAACACTCTTATCTAATTCACTCTTGATTTAATGGACACAAACAATGACTCTGCACGCCCCGCACGTGCGCACGAGCGATTTACCCCTTAGTACATTCCTTTACAGTTTTCTCCCCAAGAAAGCCGTAAAATGACCCCATTTGAGGTCACGTGGAAGACGCAAGCACCCGACGATAATTTCCGGGCCGATCATACCAATTTAACTCCAGAAAGCGGGGGACTTCGCACATGAAGGGCGTGGATGCTCGTGTGATATTTTGAATTAAAACCCTAAAGGAGACCAACTTAAAGGGCGGGAAAATACGGGCGTGCAAGTTGTTTTTATTTTCATTTGCCAAAAAAGTGGCACCAGTTTTGCTGGTCAGTCACATCGAAAAGCATTGAAAATGAAGAGTCCATTACCCAAGGGTTAGAATCTGGTATCAGGTTTTTTTCCTCTTCAGCGTCAGAAAAGTGTGTCTTTTTAAACCAAGGTTTGCGAGAAAACGTAAAACGATAGACCCAATGTTGTACCCAATTCAAATCTCCCGGTGTTAAGATTTTTTGTGTATTGTGTTTGCATTATGATGTAGCATTCATATTGAAATGATATGAAAATGCCTGGAACAAAACGTTAGCCGATTTGGTGTATTGTTTATTGCCCCGCAAAATTTGGTTCAAAATGGACACTTTTCAGACGCCGATGGGGACGAAGCAACTTGGTTAAAAATTACTCTTGGGCGATGGACTCTTCACCTTGACTGTTGGCAAAACCAAAGCAGACGCAATTTACTTTCCACACTCATTTGAAAATGCAAAATCGTTCCGTGTTTTTACAGACCGAGTTATTTTTAGATTGACCCATGCGGAACCAAATTATTATCCATAGGATTGAGATTGGTTGCTCGTGCAAACCAAATCTTTTTTTAAGAACTCGTCCAATTATAGCATGATCTTCGAAAACGACGTTTTATAGGTGGTTTGCAACCAATCTTTAAAGACACAGATAACAATGCTACAATGTACAATTGCTGGTGGACGAACAAAAGGAGCTAATGAGAGATCTTTTATTTTCGTCAAACCAACATGGCGGCGATAACGTCACGTGAAAACCACCTATAGACCTAGTATTTCTTACTTATGGACTCATGACTATGCTCATTCGCTGATTTCGTGAACATGAGCGCCTTGTTGGGAGGGCTTCAAACAATTATCTGGAAATACCAGCTACATATCTTATACAAAAATCACCTAACATTATATGGCAGCGAAATAAACACCTCTCACTAATACGATCGCCCAGGAGAAACACAGTCCAGTTATAATTTTCAAGTCCAGTTTTGATTTTTCACAGTCCAGGTTTAATTTTTCACAGTCCATTTTTAATTTTATTCACAGTCCAGTTTAAATTTTATTTACAGTCCAGTTTTAATTTTGTGAGTCGTCACCAGTTCTCTCAAAAGTCACAGGTCATTGTTTTTACCAATACAGAAAGTATCCTAAACATTTATAAAAAAATAACCTTAGGCCTAATTACGCCTAAACAAAAGCTTTTTAGGCCTAAGGTTAGTGTCCTTCCCTGCGTGACTTAATTAAAACCGGA
>CASBPP010000006.1:107500-115000 GCA_949126865.1 Montipora capitata | reverse complement strand
TTGTAATGGTGACAGCTCGTCCTGCAAGCTGGTCAAAAAATTCTGGAACGAACCTTGTCCTGGGTTTGGTAGGTTTAAGTGTCCTCAATTCTAAAAACCTCGATCACAACAACTCAGTGTGATCACGACGGATGCAAAAAATGTTATATTTTTGGAAAATAAAAGGTTTGTAATTAGATGCATTCGCTACTTTTCCATCCCCATAATACAATACGTTTTGGGGACTCCTTGCATAAAAACAACACAAGTCATTTACTCTCGGGGCTGGTTTTATGCTCCAGTAAACTGGATCTCCATTGTTTTAATGCAAATAACCCCCCAAAAACGAACGGCATTGTGGGATTTGTGAAAAGAGCGAATTACGGATTTAATAAGCGTCACGAAGTATCCCCTCGCTGTTCTTCAAGACTACAACATCACCTGCGTGCAGGAAAGCAGAAATTAACGTCACAAAGTTTCCCCTAGACTCCGGTCTTCAAGAATAGAGAAATAGCTACATTTTATCCTTACCAACTAAATAACGTAACTCTTGCACTTACCGTAATGCTCGAAACAGGTAGCAAATGCTTAGACTAAATATCCCCGATTTATCTTGTTTAGTGATGTTGATGTTGATGTTGATGTGTTCTTTTGAATTTAGGAGGGGCCAGGGCATGCACCATTTTAGAAGTACCTATTGGAGCAACTTCAGTGTACGTAAAACAAGACTCTGCCGACAGAAATCTTCTGGGTGGGTTTAATATCTGCGAATAGTACTTAAAAGGGAACTTATTGTCCGACAAAATGATCACTTAAAACCCAGTCGAAATAATGTTTACAGACGAATTTACTTGTAATATCTTCAAGGAAAATGCTTGTATCTGAAATGAATTAATTTTAGTATCGCTCATTTTCGATTTCAAATCACTTCCTGAAAGCCGCCATATTGAAAAATTCGTACATGTTGTGGTTGCCCCATTGATTTGATACAAAGCCGAAATACGTGGGTTGCACCGCAGAGTTTCACATTGGCATGTATGGAGGTGTGGACGGTCGTACGGTGACCAAAACCAAATTTCTTCGCACAGATGGGTTACCACATTTTCTTACCCATGGTACTCCGCGCGCGCCCCTTCAGCGCGCGGAGCTCCTTTGTCAGGCCATCTGAGACCTGGCCATTAAGGCATCTTTTGCAACAGCTCAAGTTTCTTCATACCTGCGTTGATTGCTTTCATTGAGACCTACACACTCCGTAGTTCAAATACATGTGAACATGTCATATATTCTTTCTATCATATACTTATAAGACCTAACATGTTTTCCTTAAAATTTATTAAATGCGGATCTACCTATAGGTGTGAAAAATTGGGAGGGCAACTATATCATAAGAATACCATCATGGAGCCGAACCGTCTTTACAGCTGGCACTAAGGTTCATTATTACCACGAGAGCCCGATCTACTTGGATAAGGTTTACATACCAGGACCAACAACGGAGAATCTTACCATTGTGGTACGTATATTTTGCTCATGAACTTTTTAAAGGCGCACCAACAGGAAGTCAGCGGATGATGCGGCTGTCTCTGCTGGTTATGATTCTCAGGAAGGTGTCACAGTCATGGGAAAAAAATGTCATCCTAATCTACTGGCTATGGACGGCTGGCATACAAGAGTGAATTATATAACTCACTCTAGTGGCATATTATTTGTCCATTAGGCAGACTACTGTGTATTTACTACGACCAAGACGATGAATAGATGACTATAATTCTAATAATAAAGGTTTCCTCATACTTTGCTAACTGAATCTAATACATCTCAAGTGAATTCGAAGCAGGTTAAATCAAATAAATAAATTATGTAAAAGTTGTTTTCTTGAAGAAATAAATAAAATGAGCCCATTCGAACCCACTAATTATACTGTCTCTAAGGCATGCCATCGGTAATACAAGGTACAGACCTTCCTTCGCACTTGTTCAGATGTTCCTGCTGTGAGAAACGGCTGACCTCTTAATCTGACCGCTAACGGTTTCGTCAGCTGGTAACAGAGCATGCGCCTTAAAGAGTACTAATATTTCATTATTGCCTTCGTGTGACCAAAAGCTTTTAACAGTACTTGTGTAGAAGACATTTCGAGTCAGAAAATAGGGAAAATGGAGTGAAAGAATCTCTAATATGCACTGGCCATCTCGAAAGCCTCAGCTCCTCTGGCCACTGTGCACCCATTTTTTTTTAATGTCTATTTTTTCGTCAATTTTCCTTCTTGTTATATTTACCAGTGTCACTTCAATTATAATTCGAAGTGTGCAATAAAGATTCATTTATTCACTCGCTAGCTCGCTCATTCATTCATTCATTCACTCACTCACTCACTCACTCACTCACTCACTCACTCACTCACTCACTCACTCACTCACTCACTCACTCACTCACTCACTCACTCACTCACTCACTCACTCACTCACTCACTCACTCACTTTCATGAGTGACAAAATCTTCAGTCTCTCTTCCTTACTTGTTCACAGTCGCAAGCAAAAACTGGGCTCACCCTTTGTTTAAGATCCTGTAAAACTGACAGGTGGGATAAAACGAAGAAAAGAAGAATAAATAATTAAAAGTAATAAACAAAGCAAACGATAGCTAGAAAAGCAAAGTAGAACCTACCTGTTCCACACACTAAATTTATCATATTACAGTAAACAATTAATTAACTTATAACACCTTGTCCTTTCAGTTTATCCCTGGACATCCCAAGACGGGGGTGTGGTACCAACTGTACGATCCCTCACAGTCCACTACAGTAGGAATTGAAGATGTCAAGTGGAAAGTGAAAGCATGGCGACAGTGTACCAGAGAATGTGCTGGAGGTAAAGAAAATATTCAATGCTTCATGTTCCTCTATCTTTTTGTTAAATGGGTTGACGCTGGAATGTTTCATGAATCACCATTAGATCGGCTGCGGGTCCAAATTTTGAGCTCCTGTATATTTTGACGGCAAGTATTACCACTACTAAGCAGACGCAAGATGATACGGAATGAAATAAAAAATAGCTCGACAACAACCAAGATAACCTGCGTAGCAAGCATTTCCGTGAAGGACAAGCAATATTTTCGATAGAGTTAACTGAATAGAGTGTAATGTGAAGTGCTAAATTTCTATCCCATATGAACCATGTGAGCGTTAGCCCCACTGATGGAAATGGGCCCACACAAGGACAGAGAAAAACTCTGACCAGGGTGGGAAATTACACGGCTACACGGCCAACGTTTGCATAAACGTAACCTTTCCTTGTACTTGTACATGTTCATTGCCGTGACTTTAACATCTTCAGTACCCATTGACGTCTGACCTTGTAACTCAGTCGGTAGAGCGGCGGAGATCTAACCCGAAGGTCGTGGGTTCATTTCTCACCCTGGTCAGAGTTTTTCTCTCTCCTTTTATGGGCCCATTTCCATCAGTGGGGCTAACGCTCACATGGCTCATATGGGATAGAAATCTTGCACTTCACATTACACTCTATGCAGTTAACTCTGTTTAAAATGTAAGTGCTACACGGCCAACGTTTGTATAAACGTAACCTTTCCTTGTATTTTTGCCCCATTTTTCACATGGCCAAAATATCGAAAATGTTGCATTTTTCCCTACGGGAAAGCTTGCTATACAGGTTACAATTAAAGGCAATTGCCTTCGTCACGTAGATACCTCAGAGGTAACTTTAAATTGTGTAACGAGAGATTACGTGACTAGGATGAATGCGCTCTGTGATTGTCTACGAACCTGGTGCCACTTTTTATTTATTCACCAATAACAAGCAAAGGGAGGAAAAAGACCGTACCGGCGATTCACACGTACATATTTCAAGCGCTTTTGTCAAATTCCATAACTACAATTACACCATAATTGTAGGTGACCCGCAAACACTGACCCCCGGTCTGTGGAACCCCCTACAGACCGGGTCAGCGGACTGCCTTACGGACCGGTCCACGGGCTACCCCTATATAACCCCTCTACTCGCCCCAGGCTTCACAAAATAGAACACAACCTCTGTGTCTTCCGAACAAAATTGCGGAAGGAACATAGTTATTATCGGTCTCGGATATTAATATACATTGCGCCCGAGCCTTAGCCTTAAATAGTCTGTTAAATTTGCGGAGCGTACGGTTGAGATGTGGCCAAGACGAGTTGTCTATCCAGACAACCGGTAAGTGAAATATTTAGTACTTATCAGGAGCCCATCACCCGGAGCCCCCATCCAGACTATATCATTGAGTCAACCTTTGCCCGTATCTTTTTATTTTTTGAATATTTTGTGAGACGAACGCGATCACTGGTGCGTGAATGCTTGTGATGTAATACAAAAACTTTGTTCTGATTGGACGGCATAATGCATTCGCGGGAATTCGAACGTCTAAAAATAAAAAGATACGGGCAACGTTTGTCCCCAAGGGTTTATATGGGAGATTGAGGCTCCGGGTGATCGGCTCTTGGTTCTTATTTGTTTTATTTACTTTTATTTTTATGTTGTTTTGGGGTGGTCCGCAGAGGGAGTCCGTAGGGGTAGTCGGTTGTCATGTCCGTAAGGCAGTCCGTGGGGGGGGGGGGGGGGGGGGGGCGGTGGGTTCACGGACCGGAGTCAGTGTTTTCGGGTCACCCGTAGAATTGCTTTTAGGTCGTCCCTTAATTTTTCAGCGGTTGGTGAGAGTAAAAGAAAAGAAACAAACAAAAGAAAAATCAGAAGCAATCTAGGAAAACGCAGTTTTAAGCTGCAGAAAATGCCGAGTGGCTGGGTGCAGAAGCGTGTGTAGCGGAATAGCGTTGACTTAATTATATAAACAGGAGTGTTTACTGGAAAATATACCACTCATAAAATTCTTACGAAACTACATCTGGGACCTGAGTGGCTTATTTCCGTTTCTTCAGTAGTGCTGAAGTTCTCTGACGCTGACATAAAATCCTTCTCTGAGAAACAAGAAAATGCTAACACGAAGAAAACTTCATAGAATTAAAATTATTCAATTCAAAGAATTCCTTGCAATTGAAGAAGAAATGCCAAAAATTGAACGATTTCCAGCCTCAGAGCAGCAGGAATTCACGCCGATAAAGTTTGCGCTTGGTGTTTTTTGCTCTGTATAATGAAAGCGAAAATTACGCGGTGTCCTGAAAATATAAATTTTACTTACTCGCTGCGCCCGTTCGTAAAATTTTGTTTATACCACTCGAAATAAAATTCATATCTTCTCGCCGCCGTGTAATATCCTCTATATAGTTAACCTCGCACCCAGACAGAAATCCTTTCTTGTGGAAGAGTGTCTCGCGGTTACTTTTGGTTGAATTTGAGATGGAAAATCTCTACGGGGAAAACCAATGTTTATATTTCCGACTAAAAGCCTAAAAAAAAACGTGTTACTATAAGTCTTTACCTTCTTCAAATCTTTGTTTTGTTTGTTTGATAGTGTCTTTTTTTAAACTCAAAAGTATGAGCTGGTGGCCTTACTCAGTGCCACCATTAAACTGTTACTGGTTTTCTGAAAATGTGTACGCATTCCCTGTATAAGTTTTTTTTTTTTTTTTCTGCATTGCTTCTTTTTTTTTTCCCCTTTTTGTTCAAATTTAAGGCAATCAAGCTCGAAGAGTGGAATGCACCAGAATTGACGATGGTTCTCCTATCAGAGAGGCCTTGTGTTTGAAGAAGTCAAGGAAGCCAGAAGTTAGCCGCCCATGTAACGTTCATCCTTGCAAACCCGAGTAAGTAAAAACGCGGGGCTTAATGTCCAAACGAGAGGCTCCATTATCATTCGGTGAGGGATTCGCTTGCTTACCTAGCTCATATTCTCTTGCTCAAACATATTTCTTATGCATTAATTTATAATTTATTCATACAACATCTTGTGTTCCGTTGTTCTCAGATGGTTCCAATCCGTCTGGAGTCCATGTTCCAAAACTTGCGGCCGAGGCGTACAAAAACGACTGATCATTTGCCGCCGGAATATTACTCAATTTAAGTACCAACGGCTTCCTGAATTGTCATGTAATGGCACCAAGCCTGCTGGATCAACAGAGCGGAGCTGTAATGCTATTGTATGCCACGCAGAATGGATGCCAACTGCTTGGTCTAAGGTGATGATGAGGGGAAACAGTAATAGAGAACTTGATTAATTAAGCAAGGACGACGGCCACAACCGTCACGTGGCTCTGCATGCCCCGCACGTGCGTTTTACGTTTTGGAACAATTCCCCTCTGCTCCCGTCCTGAGATCAACACCAAATAATCAAATTCGAGGTTATATGGAGGACGTAAGCAACTGAGGATAAGTTGTCAATTTTCTCTCTAAACGTACAAACCGTTTATTTCAATTTTTCTCCTGGAGAGTTCAAACACCCTTTCCTTGCCTGCAGATTGATGATCGCGAAATGATTTGAATAACCGGAAGTGCTATTGTTACATAACGTTTTCATAGCCAACGTAAGTTCTCTAGACTCTTGAAGTTTACGTCGGAAACCCAGGGCAGACATTTAGGTCTAGACAACGGGAACATTTTTTTAAGAATGGGCGAAGGAGCTGCCACCAGACCTCGTTTATGCGCCTCATTCGCCAATCTTAGGAATAGCAATAACGACTGTGGATTTTAACATAGACAACCTACAGTTAGTGCAAGCTGCTCATGATTATACTTTTATCTTTTCTTTTTCTTTCAGTGTTCATCTACATGCGCCGGAGGCGTAAAGAAACGAAATATTATTTGTAAAAGACTGGATGACCTGGGTAGAATAGCAGTTGTTCCGGAGATTCAATGTCATTACGCCCCTAAGCCACAGACCACAATGAAATGCAACGCGCACGTTCCTTGCCCCAGTAAGAAGTCCAT
The DNA here is from genome assembly GCA_949126865.1 of Montipora capitata. NCBI lineage: Eukaryota > Metazoa > Cnidaria > Anthozoa > Scleractinia > Acroporidae > Montipora > Montipora capitata. Next base: position 108,155 of record CASBPP010000006.1, on the reverse strand, counting down.
TCTTATTGTGTTAAAATGTGACATAATTGAGGTTTTTTTTTTTCAGCATCTCCGCACACTGGAGGCGATCAGAAAGTGAAAATCAATGCAGTGTGTGACAAATGGGTGTATTCCTGAAGTGAAATGACAAACTGCTTTGCATTGCAAAACTTTCCGCTAAAACTGGAATGCAAAACAGCTTGTGACATTTTTTTTCAGGGATAAACCCATGCCTCTCTCCAACTCGGCAGCTTCTCGGCCATGATACAAACGACTTCCAGTTTTGGCATCTTTACGCAACGCAACTCATGAGGCCTGAATTCTCGGAATTTTCGCACATGTCCATAAATGCTTCTAATTAGATGCATGAGGATTTCAATAAGCGTCACGTAGTGACCCCTTGCCCTTCTCCTCAAGGTCAACATTCGATTCCATCCACCGGGACCATCTTGTTCGATTGAAACTGAGGTTGTCACAGCACTGTTATTGAAAGATAACCGTTTCAAAATGGCTGCTTAGACTTAAATTAAATACTGTTTATCAGTCCGAAAATGTCGCAGACCGGTCTTTTGGTAAGTCTTCGTAAAGTCCTGCTTGTATTCCGAAAAGCTAATCTTAGGCATAATTATCTCAAAACCTAACCTTTGTCGGTTAGTATAAAATGTATGGTGGGGTC
>CASBPP010000006.1:90000-100000 GCA_949126865.1 Montipora capitata | reverse complement strand
TGTACAGCGTACAGCGTAGGAGTCGATCTAAAAATAACTTGAGACATAATACCTATGGATAAGGGCATATATAGGGGATGCTCTATCTTCCCCCTTTATTTTCTCTTGTTGTGACATTATAACTAAACGCGGCAACGGACAAACCCAGTAAAAACACACTTTATTCCACTACTACGCCATTTTACCATATTTGGTCAAGAGAATGCGCAAAATATGAGACGGTAATACACGATAGTGTCCCGGTTTGACCGGTTTAGAACAGAGCAAATATGGACGGAACGGGAGTTTTTCAATGAAAGAAATTGTTTTCAACACGATACAAAGCCTGAGAATTTAGCTTGTCATTGATTGTCATTCGTCATTTCGTTTATACAATCAAAGAAAGGACATTTGGCTGGCTGTCTGTGCTGTTTACATCGTTTGCAAGCACCCTGAAGGATAGATGATGCATTTTTTTAGAAACACCCTTACCAAATTCAATTGAAGAAAAATAACACCTTTTTTGAAGTGGAATAATAAATCTCTTACTCAATGGTTTAACATATAATTCTCGCGGACATTTTGATCATTGCTTGTATTTTTCCTTGCTCTTCAGGGGCTCGGAAAAATACTACCAAAGTCGCAAAATATCCGCGCGAATTATATGTTAAACCATCGAATAAGATGTAATTATTTTGTCTTTCAAAAACGAACTCAGTGATCATGATCCCCATTTTTTATTTCTAGAGAGTAATCAGAAGAACTTCCTGAATTCAGAGCCACCTTAATTCTGTGATTTTTTTAAGCTTTGCAGAAAGTTTCATTCTGGCCATGCTTGTGATCACTTTTCAGCAATAAAATGTAGGGTGATCGAGTTCGTATTTGAGACATTGGCAACTAAAGCCAAAATACAGGGTGTTTGTTGGACTTTTCCGTTGCCAAGGTGACATATTACGTCACAATAATGACCACATCTTATTTGGAAATAGTCGGTATTTCATATGATACCATAACATTGCTGTTACGTGATACAGTGTTATAGTATCATCGGATGTAAAGACAGTGTCTTGGAAGTGTTGAAACTGGTTTGAGATACGTTATGTCGCACCATTCAGCAGTCATAATGATAATGATGATGATGATGGTAATATAATAATAATAATAATAATAATAATAATAATAATAATAATAATAATAATAACAACAACAAAGAATGTTCAGTGTTTGATTCATTAGTTGCTTTTTTCTGTTTTTCAGATCTTACAGGAATTCTTCTCTGAATATACGCGATCAACAAATAACAAATGATCACACAATAAAACAAATATGAGAATAAAGAAGTTGTTCCAAAAACGCATTAAATTATCTGCAGTTGTGGTTCTTCCTTCCTTAAAAGTTATCTTTCATTAGCACCCTAGTAGCTCACTTCTATTACTTCACGCTTAACAAAATATAATAATTTCCGCGAGGGGAGTTATATCCCCGTTCAGGTCCGGTTCACTTTGAGACTTGAGGGGCTGCGTAATGTCTCATAAAACTATTTGCTTGCATTTCATCTAAAACACCGTCTCCTTATCAACAACTATTTACTGCACGATTGCCCGCGCTCCAATGCCTTTCTCTGTTGTATGTAAATTTGCTCTCCACTGAATTCTTCGTCACAAAAGCCACACAAATCCGCGCATAAAAAGAAAACCTTCGAATAATAGATTTGAAACTGCAATAATTGTAACTAGAGATAGGTGGCCCAGCACCTTTGAGAAAGAAATTATTAAAAAACAAAAAAAACGGTTTTCCCAAATCGTGTGAGAATTTTTCCGACCCATGATTTTCATGATCAACACTGGATTTAACGCAATGCAACAAGCCCCGTAACTTCCGAATGCGACTGCGCAATTTAATTCCTAGGGCCTTTTCGTAAAGGTTGGAGACTGCAAAAAGCAAAAGCGAGCTGTGGATGGTCTATTATGGTAACCTGCAGAGTTTCCCAGACGTAAAGGGCAAATTAAATTGCTTACAATCCGCTATTCTACCAAACACGATGGAGCCTTTGCTTTAGCAAATTGGTTAGTAGCTCGTAAGTAGCTCCGTCAATTTTCGATGCTCTTTGCCAGCCTCGCGTAACGACAAAATGAAGTTTATAGTAATACTTTATTGAAAACACATTTGTTTAAAAAATGCATTACGATATATAATATGGATATTTAAAAATAACTAAAAATATCTATATATAAATTCTACTTAAGGCGATAGTTTTAAAGGAGGTTGCCTTTTTACCGAGTTAGGATTTCGAGTTGGATTTCGAGTTGGATTTTCGAGTTGGATTTTCGAGTTAAAATTTCGAGTTGGATTTTGAGTTGGATCTTCGAGTTAGGATTTTCGAGTTGGATTTTCGAGTTGAATTTTCGAGTTAGGATTTTACGAGTTGGATTTTCGAGTTGGACAGTGTAAACTGCAGATTGCAGGTCAGGGATAAAATACAGACCAAGTTTATAATGTAACTGTTGAATAGCCCAAACCCTTTTGAAGTCAATACTGTTTTATGCCTTTATATGCCTAAGGTTAGCACTTCTAAGGGGTTTGGGCCTTTTCAACAGTTACACCATAACCTCAGTCTGCATTTTACCCCTGCTCTGCCTACGGGTCTAAAGCATTGGGTACATTCCACAGGTCACTCGTTGGTTTTTAGGCCTAGGGTTAGCCAAATTGAGGGTTTTGACTTACTTTCCAAAAGGTAAAACAATGGAATGTGGATCAGTATTTGTTCCTGAACAACCGAGTACGAATACAAGAAACCGAACACTTTAGATCAGCCGCTGGTCTGTAGTCTGTATTTTACCCTGCCCAACTCGAAAATCCAACTCGAAAATCCAACTCGAAATCCAACTCGAAAATCCAACTCGAAAATCCAACTCGAAATCCAACTCGAAATCCAACTCGAAATCCTAACTCGATAATTAGTCTGTCTCGTTTTAAAGTTCTTGGTATATATGAGTTTTTGTGTCTGTTTTTGATGTAATTAGATTGTTCTTTCAGTTTCTTAAATTGTAGTTATGTTTAGACTGAAAGTTATAACTCTGTTTTTAACGTTCCAGTTCCTTAATGGCTGGGTGTCCGTTCTTCGACCTAAAGTTTCTAGTGTGTCTTTAGGGAGAACAATGATTCTCAAATATCTCTCCTGAAATCTTTCGATTTCAGTAGCTAAGGTATCCAGGTATACCACCCCAGATGGGACTTGCGTACTCCGACAAAGGACAAATCTTAAATCCCATTCACACCAGCAAGACATGTTTAATTAAACTGGGTTTTACAAAATGAAAATAGGTCAAAGAAAAATGTAGGACTGGCTTTTACATGAGATTCAAGTGAGTTTAAATATATGCTTTGCTCTGTGTTAAATTTGTAGTCGACAAAATTCAGTTTGCATAATTTAAGAAGAAAACAATTTGAAACTGTGTTTAACTAAACATGCTCAATAAATGATTAAAGTGTAGTGTGAACGGGGAAATAGTAAGGTAGGCAGTAGGGCCGACTTCACTGGGAAGACCAGCTCGTCGACCGGCTCGTACATGATATATACGTTTGTTAGCTTTCTTCCCATTACTTTTTACTTGTAAGTTTAATTTTAAAGTGTCTTGTACCTCGACACCGAGTAGTTTGAATTTATCGACCAGTTCAAGCCTCACGTCGTTCATATGTAGATTGCACGGCAAGTTGTTAGGTCTATTAAAGGAGATCCACACTTCGTTGGTCTATTTAGCGTTAAGCTTCTTTTTGTTACGTGAGGTCCATGACACAAGAAGACACACCGCATCGTGTACTAAGAAACTCGCTGAGTAGGTTGATACAACTTGATAGAAACTGCAATCGTCTGCACATTTACATGTAGTAGCTGCGTTGCTTGGGAGTGATTCCTCTATATCGTTGATGAAAATATTAAACAGAGTAGGTGATATTTGTTTATTACTTGTTTTTCCTGATCGTGCGTCCCCTGCTACTCTCTTTGACAAACCAAATTTAGCGTTCTTTAAAGGAAGTGAACACTCGATGACAGGAACTCTTGAATATGATAAATTTTCAGTTTTCTCGCTAACATCAACATATTTTCTACGCCAGTTTGATTACTGGATAGTTGTTACTCATTTTACACGTGCAGCGAATTGAACGTAAAGATTATGTGGATATATATTTTAGAGTAGCGTCCTCGATCTCCTCGACTTCGGTGTTGCGTAAGTTTCCTGTTAATATCCCGAAAATTTAAGGATGGTTCATTTTGCACATAGTATGCTAACAGGATATTCGTCTGCGTATGTTGTTTTCACTTACGCGTGAGTATTACGATACTACTCACTCACGTGTAGTATGATACTACTCACGCGTAAGTGGAAACAACATTCGCAGACGCATATCCTGTTAACTCGACCTCGGTTGCGCGAAAACTAAAATGATCGCAAATAAAAGTGAACACCATTTCCAAATCAGAGCTCCAATTTAGTCTACACAATGCCCACGAATTTGAAAGCGAGCTTGAACTTCAAGTTAAGTTCGATCGAGACTGAGCACGATCGGCCACATCAGATGTCCAATCTCTCGAGTTCCAATTAAGCATCAGAGGACTTTTCCGTGTTTCCATAGCCTCGTCTAAACACAAGGGGGAGTTGGAAGAATTCTAGATGAAGTCTATGGAAACACGGAAGAAAATCCTTTATTTCTTTCATACAATATTTCTCAAAGATAATTCGACAAATGAAGGAAAATTATGCTTTTATTTTTACTTCTAGATTAAAACAGATTTTCTTGATACACGCTCATATTTCCTTCCTGCCAATCAAAACGCGCGTTTTACAACATATAACCAATCAAATTTCGTGGGATATCACAGCCTTGTTTCCATGCTCTCATCTAAACACAGCTATTGATCTACGAGAGTGCGCGTACGATCCTAATTATTTCAGAATTTAAAATACGAACTGGATCTCGTATCGTTTCGTTTCATAGCCACCTTGGGTCCTCCCCATTCCCAGACCCTTAGTCGTTTAGATAGTGGCTAAATTTCCATAGCTGGAAGACCCAAGGTGGCTATGGCAAAGGTAAGGATGTTTCACACGTTATATTTTGAATTCGAACGGGTTTTAGTTTTCGAGGTCTTAGTTTTCGAGGTCTTAGGTTTCCAGGTCTTAGGTCTTAGGTCTTACGTTTCGAGGTCTTAGTTTTCGAGACACCGTTTGTCTATTGTTTCTTGAACTAATTTCGAGGACCGCGTTAATAGCTGTGTCCCGAGACGTTATTCCGAGTATGTTGCAGTACTTATTGCTCGGTCTATTTGATAGGAGTAGTTGTAACGGGTACTTTTTGGAAAAAAAATTGCAAAGCGAAGGGATGAGATTTTCTTAGCAGAGAAATAATTGCACAACCCATTAAGTGTTTTAACAGCTTTGGCCTCAATCATTATCATCAGGCGTGCAGACACTAAATTATGAACCCTTTTTTGCCCAGTGAAGAAATGCCATGAGGTTGTTACTTTACATCCGACCCTTCAATCAGGAATTTCTTAGGTAGTCAATAAAACGATCCTTTCAACCATTCATCAGTCAGCCGCTCGCGATCGGTCGGTCGGTTGGTCGGTCAGCCAGCCAGTCAGCCAGCCAATCAGCCAGTCAATCTGAGTTACTTTTGAAAAGGCTTATCAACTATCATAGATGATATCCAGCACGATAGTAAATAATATAGATATCTTTCCATTTTGACTGAGCCTTATTATTATTTTTTTTAACGGTCCACAACATTGAAGTGAATTGATAATATTTTTAGTAACCCAACCTTCTTTAATTTAAATTTGGCAGGGAATTTGCTCCCCTAGTGCATTTGATGTCATTTTGCATCAAGATAAGATATCTTTGTCAAAATGCAAAGTGATTTTTTTCTCCTCTCTTAGGAACTACCACAACTGAAATGTTGATTATTAGAGTTCGCTTAGTTTCCAGTTTGCCTTCCGACTGTAGTCAATTTAAATTGATGCTGAGAGCATGAAATTCTTGAAAGATGTAGAAATATTGATATGAGGTTTCCACACGTTCTTTACAAATTTGCAATCTTGTTTTACGGATAGCAACGCTGGAGACTATCAAAATGTAAAAAAATAACCTTCAAGATCATTGCATACCTATTACCTGTGCAACAAAAATCAGGTGGCTTTTCTTGTCGTCTTCAGGGCATGGGAAGGTTTGCTCTTTCTTGAGAATTTTCTTTGTCTTTTTCTGTGTAGGAGTAGTCGTTCGTCTTGCTTTGACAACGAGCCAATGGGTGCTCTTCCCAACCTCCCTCTCTCGATATCACAAGAATATTTAAATGGCGGCCATTTTGGAATAAGGTGTATAGGGGCCTGGCGAAAGGACAAGTTCTATCAGGTTGCATCAACACACCTCAGCTGGGACAACGCTTTTGTCCCCGTCACATCCATGATCACCGGGAGCAGGACAAGGATGTGGTGGTTGGAGACTTAAAACAGGCCTATAAAGAATTTGGTGCTACATTGGGACCCATTCTTAAAAGAGGAAAGAGGAAAGTGGAGAGTAAAGAGTTCGGACAAGTATGAAATTGTTGAGGAGAGATGTCTTAGAAGCCAAAAACACTTCAAGGTATGTTATAGTTTATCTCTTTCCATGGCTTCGGTACGGAGATTCGTTTGTTGACTCTGTCTGAGTTAAACTGAAAACAACATTGGGGAAAGAACTGTAAAGAGAATGGAAATGGATGAAAACTTACCAAGTGAAAGATAATGAAATAGAGTACTAGAAATGAGTTGTATTCAATAAAGGTAAAGCTATAGCCAACCTGACTGGCTAACTTGAAAGAAATATTTCCTGAATTCAGGACCGAATTACTTGATATTTCATTTAATAAGACGAATTGTTGCTAAGCAATGCGGCAACTAAATGAACTTAACAAAATTTAATTACATTTGTGAAAGAAGTGTTACAAATGAATTGAACTTGCACTACTTTTCTTCCAGTTACTGCTGCCTTTCCCACGTGAAGTCATTGTAAATTCTTGTGGCTTGATGTGACAAGTGTGATTTCGTGATGGTGAATATTTAAAGCTTTCCTTCACAGAAACGTTTGCCATCAATCTCATGTCTATGCTTGGGCTGAGAATTTGGAACACTGGGAGCTTAATCCATAATTTTATTCAAGCCATGCGATTACCATAAAAAAACTGACCTGGCCGCGGGGAATAGGCATGTCCCTCCCTGAATATTTCATTAGAAGATGACACTAAATTTTAGTAAAATGAAGAGTAGTGCTTAAATAGAGGTTTTAATTACACATAACATGAGAATTTTATTCCATAAAGCTCATTTGTACAAATCTACTCCCTTTATTTTCACATGTGAAAAAAGCCTATACAGCCAATCAGAATGGCGTACAGCTGTTTCCCGTGTGGAGGTATAACCAATCAACGATAGCCTTTAGGGGTTTTCAAGCCAATCACTCTTTTATCTCGTGCACCTCGTTCAAATCGTACCTTGTTATTGAATTAAATTAAATTTGTATTTGGTTCTATTGTTAGTGAGTTTTTGTTTCTAATTTGCGTTCAGAAAACTATTTCAATGAAAATTCTCGTCTTATGTGTGATAAAAAGCTCACGACATAGAAAGTGCTTTGTACGGGGTTGTATTCACTCGTTGTTTGCGCCAAAAACCCTCACTAGCTGGTAGCTCCCTCGTTCGGGTTTTTAACACAAACAACTCGTGAATAAAACCCCGTACACCGCACTTTCCATGACGTTAACTATATATAACATATACCCAAAATGTTATTAGAATTCCAAGGGGATGTAAGCGATATCTCTGTTGGATTCATTTGTATTTTTTTTTTTCTTGAAACCATTTGCCCAATATGCAAGCTATAATCATATATGTCCATGTTGTCAGTTAGTTTTCACATTTAGACTGAAAACTGGTGAGACTTCCCGTTGAAGTTCTTGTTACCGGAAACTTCATGAGCTCCTAATTGCCAATATTGACTTACCTATTGTCCAATAGGTCTGTATAAGAGGAAACACCATTAGACAGGGTGAATAAATGCAACGCAGAGAGGTCGAAGCATTACCAAAGAAAATAAATCCAGAACAAGATTAAAAAAAAAAAAACGCACGATGAATGTATACACTTCCTCTCATGTTCGAATAAGAAAACAATAATGTAGTTTTCTACCAAGTGATAAGCAAGTCTTATTCAACTTAAATCATTAAGTGTCTGCTTCGTATTTAAGGAACCCTCTTTGGCATGAAACCTTGTGGAATCATCCTATTTGTGTATGGGTCATTCATCAGAGATCAAAGGTCCACGTTTATGGCATATGACACGATGCTATTTTCAAGTGGGACCTGGACAAAATTCGTCGGTCACTGATGTCAGTACGTTATGTGTTGCTCGCATAAATTTATCCTTCACAATAACGTTTATTTGACTATAAAAAATTGCGATAAAACATTTCTTAAAATCATTTTAAGATTAAAAAATTGCTAAAAGATTTGCTAAAAAGCGACGACGTTTCGACGTTAGCTTAACGTCATTATCAAGTCAAAATATTTGAGTGAGTTTAGGTCTATAAATACTAAAAAAACAATAGCTGATTAAAAGCTGTAACATGAGTAAATAATAAAAATTAAAGAAAATATTAAACAAAAAGTTTCGCACGTATGGAGTCCGTCTGGGTATTTAAATTAGGCTTTAGATTCTTGATGAAGAGCATTTCAAAAACTAGACAGTCAAATTTGCTCTGGCACTTTCTTAAAACTGTGAATTGGTCTTCTTTCAAAAGGTTGTTGTTTCCGTGAGCTTCTAAGAAATGTCTACCGATTGCCGAATTTTTGTGCTCAGGAATGCGTTGATGAAGGTGTCGGGCTGTGTACCCGACATAATCTGCGTCACACAGATCACATGAAAAATGATAAACAACACACTGCTTATTCACAATTGACGGCTTCGTTTCTTTGGCTTTGAGATCTTGCCCCAATTTCTTACTCACGAAAACTGGCTGCAAAGTAGGGCCAATCTTATGGCTAAGATCGCGTAACTGCTTACGAACCGCATTAGCGGCCACTTGATCTTTAAATGGAAGACTAATTCTTACTATTCTACTATCGTCATTGTTACTTTCTGCTGTGCTCACTGAAGCATTTCGAAAAAGAAAATTGTTAATGGCAGAATCAATAAGACTTATTGGATAGTCAAGGCGACTAAATATAGAGCGCAACTTGGCACATTCTGCATTGAAAGCCTCTGTTGTAGACGACAAGGCATAGGCACGATGTATCATTGTTTTTAATAAATTGTCTTTATAGCGTTTATCCGTGTGACTTTGGAAGTGTAGGAGCAATCCAGTGTTTGTTGGTTTTCTGTAAACTTGAGTTTCAAGTTTAGTTCCGTTCTTGACGATTTCAATGCCGATAAAAGGGATCTTGTTATCCACAGGAAGCTCCATCGTAAATGTTAGACTGGGGTGTAGGCCATTCAGGGTACTAAGAAACTCAGCAGCAGCAACAGCACTAGGCATTCTAGCCAGGGTATCATCGACGTACCTCTTGTACAATTGGGGCATCAAGCCATCGCGTGTAAGCTTTTCTTCAAGATGACACATGAAGACATTGGCCATTAGAGGACCAAGGGGCGAGCCCATAGCCACACCATCTGTCTGTTGGTAAAGTTGACCATTAAACTGGAAAAGCTGATTGGTTGTGGCAATTTCTAGTAGTCTAGCAAGCTGATCCTGTTGCAGATTAAGGCCATAGGTTTTGTTGAACCAATCATCAGTAAAGGCTTTATTGACCAAGATTTTGATGGTCTCATCCAAAGGCACATTTGTAAAAAGAGCTGTGACGTCGTAAGAGACCAATATGTCAGTTTCACTCATAGTGTGGGTACGGATCTCATCAGCGAAGGCAAAGGCATCAGTGATTGTATAATCATTTAGAGAAAGCGGCTTCAGCTTTTGTTCAAGCCATTTAGCAAGATTGT
>CASBPP010000006.1:75000-85000 GCA_949126865.1 Montipora capitata | reverse complement strand
TATTATGATTGAAACCAGAAAGCTCTTCACGTCATAATGTTTTAATCAATTTCTGTTTCCTAATTGCCATTTGGTCCTGTAAAATGAGGGAAACTCTTCCAAACATTAACGGTTTGCAAGGGTTGTCCAATACACTTAAATGAGTCCGATGGACGAAGGCCATGACCAACCGGACTCACCCGGAAGTCAGTTCGCGAGAGACTTAGTAAAGATACAGCAAAGTATAGTTGAGGAGGGGGTGGAAAATGTTAGCAAACGGACTTCATCGGATCCCATGGAGACGGGTTGCCGTGGCTAGAATGCATCAGACTGCCGCGAGTCAGTTCGCGAGAGACTTAGTACATATACAGCAAAGTATAGTTTAGGAGGGGGTGGAAAATGTCGGCAAAAGGATTCCATCGAATCCGATGGAGACGGATTGCGGTGGCAGGAGTTCATCGGACTGCCGCATGTCAGTTCGCAAGAGACTTAGTAAAGATACAGGAAAGTATAGTTGAGGAGGGGTGGAAATTGTCGGCAAACGGACTCCATCGAATCCGATAGAGACGCGTTGCCGTGGCAAGAATCCATCGGACTGCCGCGAGTCAGTTTGCGAGAGACTTAGTAAAGATACAGGAAAGTATAGTTGAGGAGGCGATGGGAAATTCGGAAAGCTGACTTCATAGGATGCGATGGAGACGGGTTGCCGTGGCAAGAACCCATCGGACTGCCGCGAGTCAGGTCGCGAGAGACTTATTAAATATACAGCAAAGTATAGTCGAGGAGGGGGTGGAAAATGTTGGCAAACGGACTCCATCGGATCCCATGGAGACGGGTTGCCGTGGCAAGGATCCATCGGACTGCCGCGAGTCAGTTTGCGAGAGACTTAGTAAAGATATAGGAAAGTATAGTTGAGGAAGCGATGGGAAATTCGGAAAGCTGACTTCATAGGATGCGATGGAGACGGGTTGCCGTCGCAAAAATCGATCGGACTGACGCGAGTCAGTTCGCGAGAGACTTAGTACATATACAGCGAAGTACAGTTGAGGAGGGGGTGGGAAATGTCGGAAAACGGACTCCATCGGATCCGATGGAGACGGGTTGCGGTGGCAAGAGTTCATCGGACTGCCGCATGTCAGTTCGCAAGAGACTTAGTAAAGATACAGGAAAATATAGTTGTGGAAGAGATGGGAAATGTAGGCAAACGGATCACAGTTTCCATATAAATCGCCGCCATACGATCGATGCAATCATACATATAGATTTTTGGCGAATAATTGAGTAATTGTGTGACCGAGTAAAAAGAAAACGCTCCATTTATCAAATATCCTAATTTTACTTCCAAAAGTTGACGATGGCTTCGGTACACTGGTTCAGTGACATTGCCAGCGCACACCGAGCGGGACGTTCTGCGATCACGTTCTTGCTGGGGTGGTGATAATTTTTTGGGTTTTTTAAACATCCTTCAATGTTGTTCTCACTTACTTATTTTCATAAATAAATAACATATCAGTTATTCCGAATTAATCACAATTTCAATGAGAAAAACAAATGAAAGTTTTCATCCAGGGAAAGGCGCTAGTTCACGCGATTATCTTTGTGTTAATTCTTCACTGAAATCTGAGTGGATTTGACTGAAAAGCTAATAATTTATTGTTGTCGGAGATTGGATGACAAGAATTTCTGTCGCAATCGGAAATTCAATGACCTGGATTTGTAAAAATCTTGTTCAGCTTCATGCTTTAAAGAACGAGGTATAGTGTCGAGTGCAATGTTTCGTGATGTTGACTCTCCCTTCATGTTTTAAACAACGACTAATGTTACATGTGCAGCGCGCTTGTATCGCCTCATGGCTTTAAGAACGACGTATATTTCACTTGTAGCGTGCGCTTGTCTTGCCTCATTGCTGAGAGATATTGTCTGTCACTCGCGAACTGACTTCCGAGAGTCCGATTAACTCTTGCCAGGAAGAGCTGTCTCCATCGGATCCGATCGAGTCTGTTTTCCAACTTTTTCAAATCCCCACCCCCCCCCCCCCCTTCCCCCTCGCTCCTGTTAACCCTTACTTCCGGTACCACTGATCAAGCACCATGCACCCATTTCCGGTTCCGGTCGCGATCGGACTCAATCCGACTCAGGTCGAGTGTATTGGACATGTATGGGTTTTCTTCCCCAACTGTCTTCTCAATATAAGATCGAATCGTACACTTACACTAAGGAGAATAAGAAATGGGGTAAAGTAGCACTGAAAAGTTAGTCTCGCAGTATCCCTTTTTCCCCTTCACATTGAGAGGCAATCAAAGAAATAGACATATGTGCAAATAAATATACTTGTAACAGTTCCGCCTTATACCGTAATATAAGATATCAATGCACTTTTCAGACATGTTGTATTTAGCTACCATTTACCTGTAATTTACTTTACTCTCAATTTCTGTTCACTAGTTTGTTTTATTTATGTATTTTTTCCCCACCACCAGATAAAGTTAAGGATTTTTCAAAGATCGTCTCACGTTGCAACAATTAGTCCCCACTGGACTGGAGCTGGGTTTTTATGACCATCTTCTTGGGATAACTCCACTTCTTTCGAACTGTACACTGAGGTTTTTGGTTCCTTAGGGTCCGGGGGGGGGGGGGGGGGGTCTTTGACCGATAATGGGACCAAGGTTACAGACAAACCCATCACTACAATGTAGCTCTCCCAGCCATGAATAAGCATTGTCCATGAAGACCTATTTCCTATTGTTGTTGTCTGCCACTTGTGATAAGGAGCCTGTTGTTCACATTGTCAACTCAAACGGTCTTGTACCCCAAGAGTTATGTACCTTGTATGACACTTTGCCCTTCTTACCCTAGAGCACAATTATTTCTTAAAGGCCAAGCACATAGAAGGAAACAATAATGAGATTGGGGATTCCCTTTCCCATTTTTAGATGGATCGATGCAGACGCCTCGGGGCCACAGGATAAATTCCTTTCAGGGAACTTGATAACCTTTTATGCCATTTCTTCATGAAAGTCAGTTTGGAAGTTTTCTTGGAAAACCAGATCATCGTTGTTAATATCTGTGTAAACCTCATAATAAAGAATTTCGATATTCCATCTTTGTTTTCCTTACATGTAATGCAAGTGAAGTTAGTGACTTGTTATACTTATATTGTGCTCTATTTATGTATGACTATTACTCTAACAGATTGCCCTTAATTTTTAACGATTTTTTTAAGAGTATCAACAAAGTGCATCAATATCAAACCAGACTGGCGAGTAAGATTTCATACTATCTGCCTAAAGCGAGGACCAATTATGGCAAATTTAACATTCGTTTTTTTGGAGCGAAAGTTTGGAATTCCATTGAAGAGTCATTAAAATCCAAGAGTCGTACCTGTTTCAAAATCCCCTTAAAAGAATAGCTTATCTCCAACTACTGATTGGCTCATTGATGTTCTTTAATTTCCAGTTTTTGTGTGTGCACTTCCCCTTGTCTATTGTTATTTGTGTGTGCGCGTGTGTGCGTGAACGGTAAATCATGTCTATAGTTCTATGTTAATGCAGGGTATTTGCAAATTTTCCGCTTGGCCCAGCCACTTAGCTCGATTAGCTTAGCTATTTCTAAGTGGCTGTGCTCTTTTCCTTTGTAATTTTTTTCTTTCTTGTATTTATGTCAATTCTATATAATTTCTGGGCACGAATAAAGATTGTTGTTGTTGTTGTAAGTGTTTGAAAAAAAAATGCACGGCGCTTTGCTCGAAGACTCGATAGACAGGTTTGACAAGTTTTCGTTTTTGATCAATCTACAACAACGTAATATAAGCATACGAAACCTGGACGGTCGCTCACTGAATAGTCACGTAAGATAGCTTGTCACGGGAGGAAGCAAATTATAATTTGAGCTTTACGTTTCTTCTATTTTCCTACTGAGTTGAACAAGCAACGATATTGGACGATTTGGTGTGTAGTATCGATCGTGCAATATTTTCACTCGTCTCTTGTATTTGACTCGTCCTATGGGCTCGCCAAAATACAGCGAGACTCGTAAAAATATCCCACGATACTACACAATAAATCGTCCAATAAGATAAATCTAATATATAGATTTAGCCAAGCCTAAAAGCGGAGCTCCCTGGTTATTTATTCTTACTTCCTGTAGGGTTAGTGAAAATAAAAGGTTTCGAATTGTCCGCGTTTTGTTGCTTCCGGTTGCTGCTTTAATAATTAAATCATTTTCTTTGCTTTCTTCTGTAGAAAAATTCATTGCCTAACTAGTAAATTCCACGGTACATCTTACGCTAAAAACCGATATCGCATGAATCACAAAGCGATGAGTACGACACCAGCTTTTCGAGTGAAATTTACTTTGTAATTCGTCAGTTTGGCAATGAATTTTTCTTGAACCGCATGAGTTTAAAAACAAAACAAGCCACACCCTCAGCGAGCGAATGCAAAAAGGAAAAAAAAAGCAATTCCAGAGTCAACTGTCAATAGCCAGAGAATATGAATTACGCTAAAATTAGAAGCCATTAAAAAAAAAAAAAAAAAAAAACTTTGTCAGTTCAAGGTCAAAAAAGAGTTTTACTTATGTACTTTCTTCCACTTTATCTCTGAAAACAAGATCATTCACATTTGGATGTATTTCATTGAAACAAGCCAGGTTAGCTTGGAACAAGAATCGGCAAAATACGGCAATTCTTCAGTTGTGTCCAAAAGAGTACAGATAACTGTTATTTAATTCCAGTTGACAATAAAAATTCGATTTTCATTCCTGAACAAAGGAAAAAACCGATTAAGTAAACCACTTTTTGAAAATAACAAACGGTTTAGGGGTTTAGTGACCAAGGAAAGAATTTGTGGAGTAACTTCTTCCAACATGTATGAGCTATTACTGGTATTCTGTTTTGTCGTTGTAGTTCTCTTTCGCTTACCTTTCGTTTCTGTTCTAGTCATAGGTCCTCCAGGCATCATGTGACCTTATCAGAGCTTCTAAAGATATGCCAAAAATTGCAATACAGAGAAAAAACGCAGCAGACTAAACAAATTAAAGGCAAACACTCATCTTTGAGTTTATACCCTTGCGACGCTTGACTTGAATAACTGCGTAGCCACAAGTGTGGACCACAGCTATCATGATTTGTCAGACTGGATTGAAACCATCGAAAAGGCAAAAAGAAAACATTTTCCAAACCGTTTTCCACCTGACCACTAAAAGCGTTGACTGTGTAAGAACTATAGTTGACGTAGCATTGCTGTGTAGCCGCGTCGAGCCACAGAAAGCGCGCGAAAAATGAAGCCTCGCTTATGTTTGGGTGAGTTAACCAAGGTTGAGCCTGCACTCCAATCAAAAACCAGTACCTGGTCAGCGGTCAACTTAAAAAAAACAAAAAAACAAAAACAAAAACAAAAACAAAACAAAACAACTGACCTCGGTGAGCTCTAAGTTTGAGCCCCGGATATGGTCACGTGATACTGGTCAGCGGATACCTTGTTTTGACAGGTGTCATTTGATCAAAACAATATCAAAGATATATGCTGTCAACTGGTCACATTGGCATACATAGAGGGGCGGACGGACGTACGTACGGACGTTCATGACGCCATAGCTATAAAACCCAATTTTCTCGCATCGACTGGTTACCACATTTTCTTAACTATGGTGTTCCGCGGAGCTCCGCGATTAAACATACTCCAGACAGAGTCCTAAACCCTGCGACGCCCACTATAAGAACGTTAATCCGTATTCCTGGCTGTCATAATTCCCCCTATTTATTCATCAGCGATTATAATATACTTCCAATTGCAAGTTGTTTTCCGTCACTCCGTTACTCTCTCAACTGTTACAAAAAGACATTCCATTCCGTCAGTCTTGGGAGTGAAGGGGTTGAAGGGTTGACGTGTTAACTATCTTCATACGCTTGTGGTTCGTCTTGGTTAATACACGAAGTGTATTTTTGGGAATGAAGTGCTCCCATGCAGGTCACCATTTGCCCCAGAGACTCACCTCTTTCTTTTATTCTGAGCCCCTGGAGAGGCTTACGTCTCTCTTGCCAGAAACGTTTGGGACCTTCTGGCTCCTTTTAGTGTTTGTTTGCAATCCTGATCTGTATGGGCTTTTTGGGAGTACTATACACCTCTTTGTCCCAAAAATGCGTTTGTTGTGTTATTTGTTTCTGGGCCGCGGGTTGAGAGCGTTGAGTTATCTAAACGCGATCTCTCTCAGGCAAATACCCACCGTTGTAGAGAATCCTGGGGAGGTATGAGTAGGAAACAGGTGAGCAAGTTCCTGCCGCTGTACTATATGTCTACAATCCTGGAGAGAAATTTTTAACAGTCTTATCCACATCTAAAAAAATATTTCTTCGTGCTTTATTTGCGCTGATTACTGAAAAATATTCCGTTGGGTGCGGAGGGCGGGGAAGGGGGGGTAGGGGACATTTTAACCCTACTTCAAGGTTTCAAAATATGAAAAGTCTAAGTTCTTTTGCCCCGTCGCTTATAATATTTATCAGATCCTCATTTATATCAAAACGCAAACACGAAGATACCTTATCGACTTTCCCATTTATTAATTCAATTTTGACAAAAGAAGTACGATCCTTAATTTTAAAGTAAATAGTGTTTATCCTTATTAAATCCGACAAATCCATTGGAGATGGTATGTCCCTCAGTTGACTCTACGAACAGCAGTTGCTCATAACTCCTTTTTCATTCTGGAAAATAAAGTTATTAAAAGATTTCATAAAATAAACAAAAGAAAAGAATAGAGGAAGAGATAACAATGTTCTTGGTCGGCAGCTAAGAAGAATTATAAAAAAAAAAATCTAAAAATTCAAAAGCCGAAAGTGGCTTGCAAATGTGAAACGTGTAATGGAATTTATGACGGTTGAAGACAGATTTAGGTTTACACTGTGATCAGGTTGGCAGTCAGACAAACTAAGCCTTGTGGTTGCCAAACCAACCATGCAGTGAAGATATCTGTTTACAAACATTGCTTTTCTTATTCAAATGTGCTAACCACAGGAACATAAAAGTATTTGTTTCGACAGCCAATGACGATGTGGTTGGCACATGACAATAGGTGACGTCAACGATATCTTCCCTATAATTTCGTGGGATATTTAGAAGAAATACATACATTTAACCTCTATCAGTACTAACAACACCCTTGTTTGGAAGCCGAGGGCATTAATTTTGCCCACGCTTTTAAAGCGCAACGACTGCGGTCTTTTACTTCAAACAGATTTGTATCTCATTGCAATGAAAGGACACTGATATCAGTGAGTATAAAATGATTCTTGTTTCATCCGCATATCACGCATAACGAGGCACCAGCACGAGTGTCGAAACGTTAATTCTTTCATCTTTTAAAATTTGTAAGTTGGATCCATTATTATTTAAACCATGAAGGAAAGAAAAGAAAAGGAAAGGAACTGAAGTGTCTAGTAGTTGTAGTGCTGGAGCACTAATTGGGGACACTGTAAACCGGAATCAACAATTAACGCAAATCAAGTCAAATGTTGGCTTTTGAGGAGAGGGGAAACCGGAGTACCTGGAGAAAAACCTCTCGGTGCAGAGTAGAGAACCAACAAACTCAACCCACATCTGACACCGAGTCTGGGAATCGACGAGCCATTCTGTAGGATGTTTTGTGCAGGTTACATGAATAGTGGTGTGTTGTTATACTTCGGAAGTCGTGCAAGAAGAGTGTGGTGCAACAGAGGAACGTGTGAGCGACGTTGGACATCAAAGACTGTTGTTGTATTTAATCTGGGTCATCTAGTTGAATCTGTTCCTGGTATTCTACGACTGGCGACGAGGATGCTCTTTAGGGCCCGGGTGTGAACACTATTTTTAATTGAAGATGAATTTGAGAGATTTGGATAGTGGAGGAATTCAACCGTTTGATTTCAACAGTGATACGAGTAGCGTGGGCACTGCGTGGAAACGATGACTTCGTAGTTTTCAGTTATATGCAGATGCAAAAATCCCTGGTAAGGACGACAATAAAGTGCAGAGGCGAGCTCTCCTTCTTCATTGCACTAGACCGGATGTCCAAGATGTTTTTGATGTTTTGGCCGACACTGGGAGTGCGAAAGATTATGAGAAGGCCGAAGATGCTTTAACAAGACATTTTCTCATGCAAATTAGCACTCCATATGAGCGGCATTTATTCAGAGAGATGGTGCAAGGGGAAGATGAAACGAATGAGCAATTTGCGGTACGATTGAGGCGGAAAGCTCAGCAGTGTGCTTATGGCGACAAAATGGAGGCTCGGATCAGAGATAAAATAATATCTAAGTGTCGTTCCAATGAGTTACGGCGCATGCTTCTGGAAAAAGGCCAAACCCTCACACTTCAAACCTTACAGAACATTACCCGGAATTACGAGGCATTAAAAAGGCAAACCTAGGGTATGAATCTTTCCAGTACGCTAGTGAACCAAGTCGATGATAGACGGATCAGACGGAATACTCAGGGGGTGAATGTTATCGGCGCGGAAGGCGTGGACATTTTGTCAGAGACTCCCTGTGTCTGGCCACTGAAAAGGAGTGCTCAGGGTGTTCTCAAGTGGGAAATTGTGCAAATCTATGCAAAACCAAAGTTACAGAAATATTTTCACCAATTCCCAACAGGCTTGATGCTGTTGCTCCCCATGTACTGTACTAGTACAGTTGCAAGAAATAGTACTGGTACTGTAGCTTGAATTACAAATCAGCCTACTTTTTGCCATCTTCCAGGTGCGGTAAACTGAAAAGTGGAGCGTGGAGAGTGGCAGAAGAGTGGCTTGATTTTTCATCTCACCACACTACTCACTTTCATCAGTGAATAAAATATGCGCTTCTTTGCAAGAAGCCAGCTGTAACTTACCCACATCTGGAAATCCTCTGTTGCAAAGGTTTGTTGTGCAGCACTCAGCTTCACACTCCTTGTTGCTTTTACAATAGTTTATCATATTCACGCACACCAGTGGGTCTTTACATCCTTTGTAATATAAGAACATGTTAAGTTATTATTCCACTATTACGCCATTTTACCATATTTTGTCAAGAGAACGCGCAAAATATAAGACGGTAATAGACTGTAATGTCCCGGTTTTACCAGTTTAGAACAGAGCAAATACGGACGGAAAGGGAATTTTTCAATGAAAGAAATTGTTCTCAACACGATTTGCAAAGCCTTAGAATTAAGCTTGTCATGGCTTGTCACTCTTCATTTCGTTCATCCAATCAAATACAGGACGTTTGAGAGGTTTCGTCTGTGTTGTTTTTGTCATTCGCGCGCGCCTTATTATGCAATCGACACGATTCTCCGTCAGTGCAGGAAGACGCCAAAATATTAGAAAATCGCTTAATAAATCCCTTATAATGGTTTACATACAATAGGTACAAACATTTTTCTCCGCGTTGCTCGTATTTTTCTTCGCCCTTTCGGGGGCTCGGAAAAATCCTACGCAACTCGCAAAATATCCCCTCGTATTATATGTTAACCATTCAATAAGGTGTATGTATTAAGAAATGAAAAACTGGTCACTGGAATATCAGTTTACAGAAAAGCTAAGAATATGTCATAGAAGGAGGATTGGGTTAAAGATTTATCAATTGCGTCCATTAGTTGCCTTTCTATCAATAGCTCTTTTATTTCAAATTCGGCACATAAATAGAGATACGAATATAAAATACAAACAAAGATGAGAAAAAGAGAGAAGAATGAAAAAAAAAAAAATAATAATAATAATAATAATAATAATTCAACACGTGGCGGGGAGGCCTAAAAGAACTGTTGCTTTAACAATAATATAATTGGGTCTTGCAATGAGAATTAGGATGTTACAGGTTGAGCTGACAAGTTGGCGACGGTTATTTCGGAATAAGATAGGTTTTCCAGAAAATACTGCAAACACTTAATGATTTTACGTAAGGAAACACAAAGAAGTGAGTTATTCACAAGTTTAAACGAATTTGGCATAGAGTGATCACATACTTACCAGTTATTCCATGAGCGTGAGTTCTGTATTAGTTGGCAAATAGCCA
>CASBPP010000006.1:62500-72500 GCA_949126865.1 Montipora capitata | reverse complement strand
CGTTTTCGGCAGCTTCGAACCTGAGATCACGTGAAGTATGCCAAATATGGGTAAATTCATTTAGGAATTTGCCACCTTGGACTTCGAGCCTCTAGGGAAGGAAGGTCACGTTAGATTCAAGCTTGGAAGAAAGCGTTGAGCAAAGTTTTGGTTTGCTGTAATCCAAAAGCCTAGAGCGTCAGCTTAAAACTTAAGTATATTTGTTACAATTGCTTACACATATTCCGAAGGCTTTCGATAGTTATATTCTTCAAATTAGTGTCTATTTCTATAGTTATTTCTCTTTCATTACTTTTCTTCCCTTACTCTTTTCAAGTATAAAAGCAAACTCAAAGATTACTATCTGTCACTATAGTTTCTCTTCTCTAAATCAATTATCTTTTATACATGTATTATACTTATTTATATCACAAATGTCCTTCCTTTCTTATTAGGTTGTTTCTTTCTAGCTACGTATGTCCACAATTGTTATGTAATGACATTTTCTTTAGCATGTTATTATAATAATAATAATTATCAATATTTATTTGAAGGCACCTCTTGTAATTTCTGTACTCTGACCTACGCCGCATAAGCCTCTGGCTTTGGCTTCTCATCGCTGTACTGTGCTTGTTTTAAAGGAACATTAAACATTAAACTTTTTCTGTATTAAAAGTCAGAGCGTTCCATGTCTTTAAAACTACCAGAGAGAATCTTAAGTTAGAAAACTGTGATCACTTCAGTCAGGTATCGAACAGGTTTGTTCACTGTTTCGCCATTGTTTGATCTATAGAATAAGCCATTTCCTTGCCTCCAATTCTCGCGATCTTACAACGTGTTATGTCACAATTGACTTATTAGTCGAGTAGACTTTCATTGCGTTCGAAGGAGAACGCGTCCTAATTTTTGTTCAGACTGCGTGATTGCGTGGTCATAAGGGGAGACCACAAATCAACTGAAGTCAAAAGAAATCAAATCAAATGTTGGAGCAGAGTAGAGAACCAACAAATTCAACCAACATATGGCGTCCAATCCGGGAATCGATCCCGGGTCACGTTGCAATTGGTGGAAGGCGAGTGCTCTTACCACCGCGTCAGCCCTGCTCCCCAAATACTAGTGTTGGCACAGTGCCAAGACGTAAAGAAGGAGTCCTGTTTCGCGTCAACTCCACGTGACGCCTCACTCCATGTGATACTCAAGATGTTTAATCTCCCATGACTAACGCGCTTGCTTCGTACTCCAATCCAAAGGTACCTAGAATTCTATACTTTTGGTTTTTACAAATAAAGAGACATCTCATGTCGACGTAGGGCACCTCGTTCTGGTCACTAAATGAAAAAGTACTCATCTTCACGATCTGCATAATCTGCACAATCTGCAATCTGTAATCTCAACGATCTGTGTTTTAACATGACCACCGCCGCTAATTTTTTCAGGTTCCAAGATGCTGCAGCACATAAGTGTAGAAAAGGAGGCTGTTATCTTATGTAATCCTCAATAATCTACTGGACACCCAAAAAGACCGTTTCGTAACATTCCTCTCCTTCCATGCAGCGCTTATATGCAAACCCTAATCTTAACCCTGAAGGTTTTACCATGTTTAGATAATTTTCAACAATAGATAACCACTAAATGAAAAAATACACCACGTATCTTCCAGTCTCTCTTTCCCGACCGCTGGTCAAGGGAACGATGACACTGGGAACGAGATTGATGCACTTAGGTCCAGAAATGCACGCAATCGCAAGACTTGAGCTACATTTCTCTGTTGTTTTGGCACCAACATAGCCGTTTTATCACGTAAGTGCAATCAAAGAATAAACTTTATTTAACTGTTGTCATTGAATTTCTTTACATGTAAAATTTATTTTACATGCAAAATTAGCGTTAGGGTTAGGTTAGGGTTATTGTATAATTACTGAGTGTTTTACCTTGTTTACAGTGTTGTTGTGTAAAAAAAAAAAAAAAAAAAAAATAGAAAAAATACACCAAGTACCTACCGAGAGACTGTGGTTGAATCCAAAAAAGGCGATATTTGATTGGCTGTTAAAAAACGGTTTTATTTCCTGCCATTTTCAGTCTAAAGTCGAAAATCGTGCTTTCTTGTGGATTTTTTGTCTACACGAGGTTGAAGATGATCTAGAAATAAATCATTTTACAACTAACCAGTTCCGTAACGTTTTTGTTTTTGAAAATACAGCAATTTTCCCTTGCGTGACACCAGATGCTGAAATCTGTTTTGATTGATAAAATGTATCTCGTTATTGATTATTCTCCGCATTTTAAAAGCTTCGAGTGTATTAGGAGATGTGTTTATACTCATGTGTACTGTTTCGCGAGTAAAAATTTAGCGCTGTCATGGCAAGGTGAACTCCATGGTTGATTTCTTTTGATTTCCAACCGTCTCCCCTCACGCACGCGCAGTTATTTAACCGGAACCAGAGTTTTGTGGTTCCAGTTTTGGATTATTCCAGAGCCTCCCGCGCCCGTTCTGCTGGACAAGGGTAACGGAGGCTCTGGGAACGAGATTGTAAGTGCATAATAATAGAGTCGAATTCCCAAAATACTTTTTCTCTATTGTTCTTTCCACCAACATGGCCGCACTGACCTCAGGTGCAATCAAAGATCGATTAGTTTTGTCCATTCTACCACTATCAATGACAGAATACGTTAGTATTTTGTTGTCTGAGTACCTTTTACATAACTTTTATAGAGGTGTCATCGTTGAAAAGCTGACAAGATAGATGATAGCGTTTCTGATTTAATTTTTGTGCGTGGCGTTTCTGACTGACAAAAGTATTTACGGCTTTAATTGGAAGGTGAATGAAATTTGCTGATGGTGTTAGTGTCTAGAAGCCCAATGTTCACCAAGACAGTTTAATCAAAGACTAAAGGAAAGGAATCCTATTTTTTTCATGAAATAATTCTCATAGAAAGAAAAAAGTGAACTCAGATTCGAAAATTGGTACGCAGCATTGTCGCCGGATAAACTCAGCCGTTGTTTGATATTTCCTCGTTACTGAAATCGTGGAACATGCACACTCCCATTGTGAATTAAGCGTTAGGAAATCCTTTGGCTAGACAGGCTTTGCACTTATCGTTGAGAGCATTGAAAAGTGCTTCCCGTGATAAATTTCATTACGTCATTACAAGTGGCCAATCAGGTGCCTCTCCAAAAATACCCTACGTAGCCAAAATTAGATTACATATAAAATAAATAAAAAAAATATCATTGGAAGAGGCCCATGTATGGGGGATCGGTTCTCTTACCTCATCCTCTCTTGCTTGTAGGATATGTCTGGACCAATTTAAAAAGAGGGTCTCATATGTGATATTTTCATTTGTCCAGGTGCAATGCCATAAACGATTGACAGGTGGTGGGTCAACATTTGGGGGATGAAATTGGATTTCTTTATGAGGGGCTCATAAGCCGCGGTCTTGTTAAAAACAAATAATCGTTCAGTGAAATCACCCATTAACTATTATTATCTCTTTTTTTAGCGAAAATACCTACCGTAGCTTGCCATTTAAGTCTTTTTTTATACATTCTTGGTTGGTATAGAGCTAATGGTTGTTTTTATTTTTTAAACTGAAATATCTATAGGTAATCTTCAAAGTGAAAATAATTTAGTAATAATTATACATACACCACTTTCAGATTTTTCAGATTTGAAGCTCCTTCTTGTTTTGTTTTTTGTTTTTTTTTTTCAAATTTGCAAAGCAAAGAGGGTAAGTGTTCTTTATGAATATAGAGGTTTCAGTAGCAGATGTAAAATTAAATCAAGCTTTATTACCAAACGCATGAATAGCGGGGGTCAACTTTGTCCTGTAACGGTAGCATTTTTGTCCAGGGGAACATCTCGTTGTCATGTGAGGTGGAGAACACGTGTAACCACTACAGTCGTAGCAATCCAAGCTGCAAACTTTAAAATAAAAGAAACAGTTGGCAATGGATCCAATAACGTGAATAGCACACTAAATCAAAACAGTACTCAAGTCCGGTGAAGCGTATCATAAAAGTTCTTTGTATTATTATTTCCCTTGTGGAAATGCGCGAGATGGAAATACGTACAAAATGGAAGTGTAAACAAATTGTAAAAACGGTAAAAGGGAAAAAATCTAAAAAGAATAGAGTATTGTTTTGGCAAAGGCTTAGAGTTATTGTCGGCTTCATTAGTGTTAGCGGTGTCCAAAGTTTTTCGAATTCGGAAGTTTACAGCGTACATGTTTGATATTGGAAATCCAAGACAAGGTATCCGCTGACCAGCATCACGTCAATGTCGCGAGCAAACGTTTAGAACTCATCGAAGTCAGCTTTATTTTTTAAATTGACCGCTGATCTGGTTCTGGTCTTCGCTTGGATCACAGGCTCAAGCCAGGTTAGGACACCTAAACATAATGAAGCTTAATTTTTCGCGTGTTCTCTGTGACTCGACGCGGCTACACGACCATACTAGGCTGTTAACAGTCAACGCTTTTCGTGCTCAGATGCAAAACGGTTTGGAATTGTTTTTTTCTTCATTTTTTGCCAGTTTCAATCCAAAATTACAATTTCCGGTCGGAAGTGTATTTGGCACTGCCATTTTTAAAGTGAAAATGCACGACTGTGATGGTATTTGGTAACCTACTCAGTAAACATGTAAACTTCCTATGTTAGTGGGTATTTATTATTTTTCCACCTCTGTTAGCTTGTTTTAACTAATTTTCAATTGTTTTGTTGGTTTTCTTTATTTGATTGCCTTTCCTCAAGGCTAAACAAAAATAATTCAAAATTGTTTTATCCCTAATAATATACATGAAGAAAATTATGCAATCTGATTGGCTGAGAGAAGTGCAGTTTTTCGGTAACACAGTGCAGAAAAGAGGTAATTGAATGCAAAAAAGGTAATAAAGCAAGCATTCTGATTGGTCAATGAAAACAGAAGTTCACAGATAGCCAATCAAATGCAAGCCCTGGATGGCGCAAGTTGAATTGACAAAATGGCGGACAGATTTGGCGAGAAAGCGAGAGTAGCAATGTTTTCATTTAAAGTTTGAAGGAAACTGCAAAACAAAGACTTCAAAGTTAGGCATAAACAACTGCATAATGGGAGCTTTGAACTGGTCGCCCTCATCAAAATTGTCGGTAGGATTTTTAAGCCATTGTTCTAAGAAAGACAAACAAGACTGGCAAGACTACGAGCGTGCTGACAGTCTTCGTGTAGCCCCGTAGCCCCGTAGCCCTGTATTGTGTCTATTTCTCGTTCTAAAAACATAAAAAAGAAAGAGCGTGCACAAACTGCGTAGCCAAGTATTCCGATTTTAAGGGGTACAACTTCGAGTGGCGGGGTATTCTGCGGTTACTCCCATGATTTTTCTCGCGCAATTTGGAATAAATAAGCACTAACTCGTAATATTTTTCAAAGAGCGTGCACAAACTGCGTAGCCAAGTATTCAGATTTTAAGGGGTGCAACTCCGCTTTTAGGCTTGAATAAACCTGTATATTATTGTTTCGGAAAGCTATAATCAAACCTTTACAGGCATTCAGTTTTGTAAGATTGTAAATAAATCTGACTGTAAGCTGTCAAACAACCATTTATCGGAAGCAGAAGCTCATGACCTAGAAGTGTTTAACTCTGATACAGAGCTGGAGTTTTTTCAGTTTAAAAATTTCCTTATTTGGATGTAAAATAGCTCGTACATTTTCCCGCGTATGCAGTTTCGATCTTCTTTTTGCCCATATTTGGGCACAAAACTGGTGTCGTTTGCTTCAAGATTTATGCCGGGAAAAGGTAGGATTGGATGACGCAATCCCTTCAAAGTAAGAGGTTTCTTGGGAACGATTGTTGGCAGATCTATCCAAATTGTCTAAGTTCTCTGTCCATCGCTGCCTGATGTTTTCTAGCAGTTCACTGTGGTGAAAAAAAAAAAAAAAGGCAACGTACCTTCCATGAAACCTAAAATAAAGAAAAAGACGAAAAAAGGAGCATTATCAAATATTAAGTGCTGTAGAGTTAAAACTACTGAATTGAATGAAGTGGATGAAACGACATAAGCTGGTCATAATCGTGAAAGGGATGTAACTTCAGTACTAATACCTAATGGGCATAATGGAGATGCAGCATACCGAGTTGAAAGCTCCATTCCTGAATCTGACCAGCAATAATAACATGAGGATATAATACCAGCTAGTTACGTGCCTTACGTATCCCCAACTGATTTAGCACCGGTTTGACATGGTCCCTTAATCAAGAGGTGTCAAGTCTTATGCACCATTTCATTCTTCAGCTAAACTTAAACATGATTGGAATGAAATTCAAGACTTGGTACCCTTCAAAGTACAAATCTAGTATTTTGTCTTCAAAGACCCTATAATGTACATAATGTTGCCGGTAAAATCCGTTTTCAGGTCGAATCCGTTTTTACCTAGATAGGTTAAATAGGTAATTCTCGTTTTACCTAGGTTGAATACGTGCTCGTTTGAATTCAATAATTTTTTTTGGATCCTAAAATAAGCCTAAAGAAAAATTAGGGTCAGGTTAGGATTAGTTTTGGCTATTATACATGGATATCAATTGACTTATTATACAAAAGTAAATAATGAATAGAATTGTGTCAGGTGGATCGAGTTTGTCGTTGTAGTGTAGTGATGAAAACACTGGGCTCTTGATCCGGAGAGTCCTAGTTCGAGTACCGGTAGGTTCGTACTACAGTTCTTTGTTCCTTTACTATATTCAACACATTCAACCTGAGACTGGATATCGATTTGACCAACAACACGTATACAGTGAGTCCTCAATGGTATAACATTACCAAGTGACAGCGACAAAGCAAAGATCACCAGGAACTTCATGACCTCAATCTTTAAGCAAAATCTGAAAAATTAAAATAAGTAACAAATGTTTAAATTTGTTGACCCTTTTTTGTCTATGCTAGGTGAGGCATCTTAACAACATGAGAAGTTGTTTCAAAGGTGGCATTTTCAATGATTCCTATAGTTTTCACGCCTGGAACAAAAAGAAAAAAACATCAGCGTCGAGCTGTTTAAAACCTCTCAGTCGCAACGAATCATGAGACAAACTACACCTTCAGTCGCAACGAATCATGAGACAAACTACACCTGTTTTGTTAAGTCACAGTAGTTGTCTTTAAGTTTATTTATCTCCTTCACTTCTGCAGTGTGTAAGCTTTTATTTCTTCCCAAGGAATCTACTTAACTTAAGAAAGAAGTCTTGTAAATATATTTATTTGGACACCATCATAGCCGAATTATGATTCCCGCAATACCCTGGCCAATGGAAATATTGCATCTTCCATGCATTTTGACCTAGATTACTGCATTTTCCAAGAACTTTGAAAGACGAAAAGATAACAGTGACTTTAAGAAGGAAGAGAATAATCATTCTTGATGATTTTCTACATTTCGCATATTGTAAATCGGTGGCCTGGGTCTTGAAAAGACCACTTATTGCCGCAGCATTTTGCGCGTTTTGCACTGTACGAACTTCCCAGCCAGTAAATAACATATATCAACGAGTCAAGAAGACAATAACGTATTGTGACAATATGGGAGGTTTTCAAGGGAATCTCCCTTTACAAGTTCCTAGATACCTGAAAAACTGCTACTTCATCGTTTTTTTCTTTTTAACTAATATCATGTAAAGTGGCGATCGACTATATGGAACAGCCACAGGAAGTTCATATACAATTGAACAAAAATACAAAAATGGTTAACGGGACGGTAGTAGGGGGAAACCAAATTCCCATGCTAAGACATACCCTCTACCATGCTAAGACACACCCTACTTGAAAAATAAAATGTCTGAAAACCGTTTTTTTTCCAATTTAAAAAAATGAGAGATCACTCTTATTCTTATACCATTATATTCTTAACAACTATGTTCATTTTTTTCGAACTCTCAGCCTAACGGACAGTTTTCGGGCCGTTTTACGGCTAACAGATAACGCCATTAAGAGGTTACAAAACTGGTCAAATTTTACTCCATAGAAAAGTTCTTCTATTTAACCAGGGTTTATTTGATAATCAAGGGGGACTGGGTTTGGGCAGGTGTCAATGGCCGTTATGTTTACGCCCCTCCCAGGTTTTTTGGCAAGTCCCATGAACTGGCAAGTCATGTGCTTGCCATTCGTCTCTATTGTTCGGAGTGAGAAGCTAGTTTTGACTTGCCACGAGGTAGATTTTCATACGTTGTTATTCTTACCGCTATTTCATCGTCATTTTATTCCCCTAGTATTTTTGCTTCTCGCTTCCAGCCTTTCGTTTCTTATTTCATGTTAATTTCGGTCACTGTGCGAATCGATGGTTGTAGTTAATTTCTGTGTTGATTTTGGATCTCGGCTATCGTACTTTCTTCTTCGATTGTCCTGGTCTTTAGTTCATTTCCATGGCTTTTTCTTTCCCTTTGGTCACTGATTTATTAGAAGGCTTCGGGATGACCGTCGTTCGCATTTCGATTCACGGGCTGATGACACGTTTGTCTCTCAGATGACGCCATTGTTCATTTACACGGCGATGGCTGCCTTACTGTAGCGAGATTGCACCGCGATCTCGCAATTGATTTCTCTTTGTCCCCCAAGGTTGTTATTCTGGAATTGCACTTATGTCCAGGTTTGCACGCAAATGCGAAAATTGCGATTTTCGCGAAAAATCGCAAAAATCGTAAATGGTGCAAAGAAGACAAATCCCCAACTAGGACTCGCGATTTTGGCGAAAATTGCGATTTTTTTCTCTGGAATTGGCACGAATAATCTTGATCGTCTTCGCCCGGAAGTTGCTGGCTCCGAAATTAAAGAGTTGGTACGCTTGCTCCATGACACTTTTTCTGTTCTCGTCATCGGTGTGTGTGAGGTCTTACCTCGTGTTAAAGCACTTTTTTTCAACGGCGCTGCATCGAAACTTAATCACTATCTTTGTGGCGTTTTGGAGCCCATTCCTTGCTACTGCGGCAACTTACGTTAGCCATGCTTGTCCTTGCCCGTCGTTGTTTGATTTTATTCTTCAGTGTTTTTTACTATTTGGGAGGGACGGTTTTGGCTTCATGTTAACTTTTCTGTTGTTAGGTTTTTGTTGTTAGGAGGCTCACTGGTGGGGTAAGAGTATGTTCGACAGCATTTTTGTTTTGGTTGCTTAAGATTCGAGCAGCCTCTTTCGTTGCGAGCTGGCTTCTGCCTTTTTCTTATGGTTTTGTATTTGAGATGCCTCCCCAACGATCCACTCGGTATAAAACGACCATCTACCCAAACCGTAGTCTCTTGTGGCTTTACCTCGTCGGAGAAGACGTACTGTAGCTCACAGTTTGCACTCCAGTAGTAATGACAGCGAACCAGCCCCTCTGTCATCAGTTCCTCTTTCTGGGCCATCTTCGCCTGCCATCGAGCCTGCTATTCCTGTAACCGGACCCACCTTTCCACCTGCCCTGTTTGACCAGTTGGTCAAGCAGGTAGCGGATGAGGTCACCAGACAGCTCCAGCCAGCATCTTCTTCGCCTGCCGTTCAGGAGCCCCAAGGGCCATCTCCTGCTCCTGCTGCTTTTCCTAGACTGGCCGGGACGTCAGCAGTTCAAGAGCTGACCACAGAGGTCCCTGTGGTCAGTTCCTCAGCTGTTGATTAAAGTGTGCAGTCAGTTCCTGTTGGCAATCCCTCAGCTGTAGACCAGGTTTCACAAGTGGTACAATCAGTTCACTCTTCATGGGCAGGTGAGGGTCCATCAGCAGGGGCATTCCAACCTAAGGACATACTTACGTCCGCCAATTTGCAAGTAGATGCACGGGTGAAACTTAAAACAAAAATCTGGAACAAGAATTTATCGCCTTTGGTTTGCTCTTGGCCAACCAATTTGGCGAGCGCAAATTTCAGCTAACCAATAATGCTTATGATGGCTCTTCACCCTCTTTGGCTCTGGAGCCCGTTACTGAACCAAAGAAAATTGTGTCTATAGATAGTTGGGTCCAAGCTTTCCATTTTTTTGTGGGCGTTTTACAAGCCGCTTTCCAAGTGACGGTCCGGGGCTTATGAAGTAT
>CASBPP010000006.1:45000-55000 GCA_949126865.1 Montipora capitata | reverse complement strand
CAGTCTCGTATACAGTTTTTTACAAGTCATTTCTTCTATTCTGCTTTATTGCTTTTTCCAACTTTGCGGAATAGAGTTAATTAGACCGAAACATTGTAAAAAAAAATTGCAACTTACATTAAACTTATTGAAAAATGATTAAAGGTCAAGAAGCAATTTCACTGGGTATCGAAGATATCGTTAATCTTTAGTATACCTGATTGATACCACTGCAAGAATTATATCGATTTCCCCTCCAAGGTAATAAAACTTGTCATTCCAGAAAAATTGTTCGAGGACTTCATGTCTGTTCTTTGGATTAGAAGCTATTAAATCTTGCCAAAGAGTAATAACTTCGCGATAAAATTCTGGGAGTTGACTTTTTAAATTAAGATGATCTATGTCATAGTTGCATGCGATAAGCTTCAGCCCTCCGACATTTGCGAGAAGAGACTTTGGGATGAGTTGCCAAGGAGCACCAGAATCTGAATAAAATCGCTTTACCCGATTTAACTTCAAAGCCTTATTAAACAAAGAAAAGTCTTTCATCTCTAAGCCTCCTTCCTTTTTAGTTTTAATGAGTGTCGATTATTTTAACTTAGGGGGTTTTTGGTTCCATATAAAATCTAAGGCTATTTTGCTTACTTCATCAACAAAATGTTTAAGCGTTTCTATTGTACTAAAAATGAATATGAGTTTTGAAAGAGCGAGACATTTCACTAAGTTAAGTTTAACTTAAGAGTTGATTAAAGTTGGTAGCACCTTTTCTAACCGGAGAGCAATGGCTTTTGTCGCGATCTTATTGTCTACATTTAGCAGGGATGTAGGTCTCCAGTTCTTTAAATACTGAATGTCCTTATCTTTCTTTGGGATGAATAAGATAATCCGATGTCTTCGGGAAATTGATAGATGCCCTATTTTGAAAGCATAATTAGAACTATTGACAACGTAGTCACCCGAATGGTATCCCAGAAAGCACAATATAATTCTTTTGTTAGCCCATCAGAGCCAGGGGATTTGTTGTTTTGCATATTTTTCAGAACCTTGGTGCATTCTGTTAATGACAACTCTCCCTCGCATGTGCTAGCGATGTCCTCAGTTAATCGAAAATCTAAGTCAAAAAAGGCCGTAAATTCACTACAGTTAAGATCTACGTTCCCAGATTCATAAAGTTCTTTGAAAAAGAATCCCTCTTTATTAAGAATTTCAGTCTTGTGGATTATTAATATGGGCGCCGTATTTTTTTATTATAGATCATCATCCGATGATGGGACGCACGAAGCTCTTACTGTAAGTACTTCAAAGGAACGCTAGTACGGCGTACTAGGATTCCTAACATACTTTTAATTGAGAAGCGCAAGTTTTGACACTCTGGAGGTGTTGTAATCCCTTGCAATGTCATGGAGTGGTCATTTTATTGGAAACGACCTAGAGAACTCCTGATAATATGATCCTCAGTGAACTGTGCATTCTCTTTTGATGGCGCTGAACGAGACGTCAAATCTGTAAACAATTATTACAGAGTTGTTTGGGAAGGAAAGGAAAGGAAAGGAACTTTATTTAAGTGTCTAGTGGATTTAGCGCTGGAGCAAAAATTGGGTAACAATCAACGCAAATCAAGGTAAATGCTGGTTTTTGAGGAGAGGGGAGACCGGAGTACCCGGAGAAACCTCTCGGTGCAGAGTAGAGAACCAACAAACTCAACCCACATATGACGCCGAGTAGAGGAATCGAACCCGGGCCACATCGGTGGGAGGCGAGTGCTCTCACCACTGACCCATCCCTGCATGGCGTATCAAATTCGGAGGAGAATCATCTAGACATGTGAAAACGCTAACGAAGAAAGATCAAACCAGAGGAAAGAGTGGAAGAAAAGGAAACCGCCAAGACCGACAAGAAATGTTGCAAGAGACATTTCAGATGAAATTACTCGAAGAAACAAATACAACGTTTCACACTTAAGACTTGAAACGGGAAAATCCCTATAGTTTAGCACGGTAGAGAGAGAACTGTTAAAAACAATGGTAAATCAAAGGATGTTTCCAATATACAGTGAGGAAAAATTTGCCGCTCGTCTCCCCTAGAAAGTAATTAATTTTCTTGTAAGCTTCCAGCAACGTTGGTCAGAATTTCTTTTTACTCTGTTCCTGTGGGGTCGTTTCGATTACTAGGGCTAACGATCATAGAGAATATGTAGCACTTTAAGTTACTCTCTGACAGCTGATGTAGTTGCTTCGGTTTACTTCCCTTGGGCCTTCTCACTATCATAATCACTGACGCTGAAGCGTTAAGTCTTAATTCTGTTTCTGGTTTGCCAATAGGGCTGACGTTTGTTGAATTTTTGTTTGCATTGGGCAATCGAGGCGACAGTGAATTTTAAAGAAAATAGCATCATCTAGATCGACTTCAACCAGGAATTAATAGGTTATGGTGACGTTTTTTAAACGAGCTTTCACACCTTTTTATTGAGATTACACCTTTTTATTGGGATCTAATTTTCTTCCCTTTGACTCCACTTTGGAAAAGATCTTACGAATTTTTTTATAGTGCACTGAACAAAATTTTCTCGCTTTAATGAATTTTTATTCAGGTTTGAGTACAATACAAGAAACAACACTTCTTTTGACCCATAGACAATCACATTTAAAAAAAGAAAGATTAAGGCAACTTTATATCACAGTTTGCCGTCAGTTAAGGGTCGATTGGTCCTTTACTGGAATAAGAATTAACATAAATATATACTTGTACATTTTGAAGCGCACTCGGCAAAGTCTCTGACTTTTGGCCGTTCCGGCTTAGGTGGCCTTATGCATTCTAACGCAATCTTTTCGAAGCATTACTACAGGCCAGGACGGCCTCTTATCGGCTATTAACATGATTAAAGAGAATAAATACCCGCCAGTTCAGGTGAAAAAACGCAACATGTATTGTTACAAATTATCTAGTGAACGGCTAAACCTACTTTTCATGTTACATCGAACTGTTTGAGGTCTGCCACCGGGCTCTGAAATCGTTAAACATTACACATATACTGGGAAGTGAAAGCATTAGTCATTACATGAAAGCAGTGAGGAACAGAGGGCTGAGAAATAGTAGTAGAGGAAGAGTGGTTACTGGGGAACTGTTTGAGATGTGTCGCCCGCCAGTTCAGATGAAAAAAAACGCAACATACATTGTTACGAATTATCTAATAAACAGCTAAACCTACTTTTCATGTTACATCGAACTGTTTGAGGTCTGCCACCGGGCTCTGAAATCGTTAAACATTACACATATACTGGGAAGTGAAAGCATTAGTCATTACATGAAAGCAGTGAGGAACAGAGGGCTGAGAAATAGTAGTAGAGGAAGAGTGGTTACTGAGGAACAGCAGACTTAGAGGAACGGTGGGCACAGAGGGTACAGAGGAACAGTAGGCACAGAGGAAACTTATACACCGAGGAACAGTGCGCACAGAGAAACAGTATGCACAGTATATAATGGATAACAGAAGAAGAAACCAGAAGACTAAAAGCCAGCAGTTTTAAGGGTTAAGTTACCTTGAATTGGGACATGGCTGCTGTGTCAATATTGTTGACACAACCCAGTTACCTCTTTACTGACACCCAATGAATTCATTGAATTAAGGGTGGACCATTCCTGCACTTTGACAGATCACGAAAAAGTGGCATAGCTTCTTAAAATAACTCCAGCAAGAGAGAGGGCAAAGAAGGATAACACAGTTTCTTACTACAACACTCGCAGATCCGTAAACACTGGTATGATTATTTATAGTACCTTATTGTGGGTTTTACTTTGCTTTATCACTATACATACAATTAACATTGCAGAAATATTGTTATTTTTGGACTTCGCGGTTTTCCGAGTTTTACAGTGATCATGCATGACACGAATTTCAATGAAGTGTTGTATAAAACCGAAAACGAAAGCAATTATTCCAAGCAATCGTAAACCGAATACCATTCATTTTGGGTTGACGTATCTTCCCATTTCCCAAAAATGATATCAACGCATTTCATGCCAAAAATGTGAAATAACCTGATTTTCTGTAACTGTCACAGAGGACTGAAAATCAGGAAAAACATCCAAAGCATTGTCACGTCCGTTTTTATACTAGAGACGCATTATCAGTCTGAACGAACTTAGGCAAGACCTCCTCGTTAACACGACCTAGAATGGATCTATTCTATCTAACGAACGACTGAGATAATTAGAGATTCGAAAACTGGAAGATATTAAATAGGATAAAAGGCCAAAAAGTAGACAGATTGCCCTTCAGATCTTTAACAGTCAAACATTAATTTCGTAGGAAACAATATACACAGTCAACTGCGTTATACATTAAAAAAAATTAATAGGACATTTGCATGATGACGCTATTTGACTACAAGTACCAGAATCCTTCAGGTTTCGCTTGCCTCATGTTAATTAGAGCTATTGTTATTTTTACCCCACTGGGAATACAAAATTTAAATATGAAAAGAAAAATAAACTGAATTGTGGTAGTTGTAGTCAAATGACGCCATCGTGAAATTGCCTATTGTTGCAAATAAATAGCTTCAAGTTTTTTTCTTTAAAGTATAGGTAGGCAAGAGAGTTGGCAGAAACAACATCGGAATTAGGAGGATTGTAAAACTTATGACCTTGATAAAAAGCGCGGAGAATTGCTTATTAGTATTAGTTCTGCAGTAAAGTAATTGGAAGGTTTTATAATTTCTTGTATAATAGGAATGTATTTGAATTTTTCAGTAAAACAATTTTGTATGCTAACAGTGAACTGGAAGGGTCGAGATTTGATAGGAGAACATAAATTTGCCCAGTTGCAACGTATATATGTTGCTGGTAAAACCCGGTCTCAGGTTGAATCCGTTTTTTCAGGTTAAATTGGTGATCCTCACTTTACCTAGGTTGAATATGCACTCAGATGAATTGAGGAAACTTGTTTGGAGCCAAAATTAAATCTCGAGAAAAAATAGGTTCAGGTTAGGATTAGTTTCGGTTATTATACATATCATCGATATCAATTCTGACTTTTCAGTATACAAAAGTAAATAATGAAAAGAACTGTGTTGGGTTGATCATGTTCGTCGCTGAAGTTTAGCGGTGAAGAAACAGGACTATAGATCTCGATTCACAGATAAGTGCATAGTACAGTTCTTTGATCTCTAATAATTTTGCAGTGTTGAGACTGAATGGACAAGTGTATGAATACTGAAACCGATAACCGATTAGGAAGCTGTCTCGAAGTTGTGGCAGCAAAAGACTTGAGTTTTATGATATACGAGGACAGGTATTGCCATGCATATGACTTGCTTTACATCGGAGGCTATGGTGAAAGTCGCCTGTAGATAGTCACTATGAAACCAATTCCGCTTGATTCACTCATTTCTCCTTTCCTAAAATTTGACACACTGCCTGGGGTAATAGATATTTCAACACAGTTCCTTCGGTTGCTAAATATTGAATTTTTTACTCAAATAAAGGAAAATTACGAATAGAATACCAGAAGTGCAGCAGATAAGAGACAAATTACGGTTATTAAACATTCCTATTCAAAATAACTTAAAATCATGTTTCTTCAAGAAATTCTAAGTGTTAAAAATGACCAGTTTTCTTATTCAATTAATTCTTCTAATGATTTATTTATTGTAACAAGGATCAAATTGACTTACCTATTCGAAGTTAGTTGCAGATAGGCGCTTGACGTGTGGGTCTCTCTAAGTGCAACGGGGCTTTGCTTTGGCACCCTTTTCCTTTTGGGCCATATAATTATTTTTTAAGGAGGCCAACACCTATTGTATCTTTGCGTTTTTTCTTTTTATCGCTTGAATATGATAAGGATTCAAAGTTACTTTTGTGGCATGAATCTCAAGCCATTGCGGTGACAAATTCCAACACGTACTCGGATCCATTAATTCAATGGGTGTCAGTGAAGAGGTCGCTACGGTGTGTGAACAATATCTACTTCCAAGATAAAACGGATGGAAGAAAAGAAATCAATGGTGTTTCCTTTTTTGCAACAATTGTGAATAATAATTGGCACTTTTATTCAACGAAGACTAGCCTGCGAGCAGGCTCTCAGTGGTTCGAGGTACATGAAGGGCCTGTGTTGTCAGCTGCGGTTTCACAGTTACTGGCCACGTCATCCTATTACAATAACACAACGATTGCTCTTTCACAAATATAGATTTTTAAAGACTAAAATCAGTAAGAATAAGATTTGTTCCACTAAACGTGCAGACAGAAAAGTAAAAAATAGAAAAAAAGTACGGCTTATCTGCTGAATACCCCGACACTTATTCATAGAATTCTTTCTGAAAGTCGCCTATAGTAATGAAGTCAGTACGAAGATTCAAGTTTTTCATCAAATAGAGCCCTTTAAAGAAAACGGCAAAACTTTTAAGATTATAAGACATGTTTCGACCGAAAGACATGTTTCGACAGAAACTTCTGTCATCTTCAGTTGATTAATGTACAAAGCGTTAGAACTTGAATTTATAAGTAGGAAAAAGTGCTAATTATGCTAGTAACAACGGAATGTACATAAAACGTGACAATGTGAGAATTAAAAGGTTATAAATGGATTGAAACCTTCTGAGCGCAATATATTTACATATTCTTTGGATATATTAGTTAGCTTCAGAGTGTTAAAGTTATCATCACCCATAATCAAACATTTCTTGTTAGATAAATAAATTGTATGGAAACTTTCTTCAAATTTATCTAAAAATTCACGATTTG
This sequence comes from Montipora capitata, assembly GCA_949126865.1. NCBI lineage: Eukaryota > Metazoa > Cnidaria > Anthozoa > Scleractinia > Acroporidae > Montipora > Montipora capitata. The sequence continues at coordinate 48,280 of CASBPP010000006.1, read as the reverse complement.
AAAGACTGGGTGGTTTGTATATAACACCGATAATTAAATCTTGTGTTTCTCTCCACACGTTTTCAATTATATCTAGTTTCAAGTCGTCCCTTAATTTAAAGTTATGTTCTAATTTTATAAATAATCCAACGCCACCGCCACTTGAGAATTCACGGTTATTGTCTACTAACACATAGCCTGATATATTTAAACAATCTAAATTAGTTTGAGGTGAGAGCCAGGTCTCAGAACCTTAATTGCCTCCGGGCCCATGCTATTACATAAACTGATCGGCAAATTAAGAGCAATTGGTTTATTCGCGTTGATACCACGACAAGGAAAGTATTGGCAATATAATTTATACCAAGGAGATCATTCATGAGCTCAGACGTTGAGATTAAATCGTTAAAGGTTTTGTTTTAAATGGGTAAGAATCGAAATCATTCTTTCTTGCCCCGAAATGACAGGAAATTCAAGAAAAAGATGGAAAAAGGTATAGCTTCAGAACTTAAAGAAAATACTAAAATCTAAGTTACTTTTTGCCCGCTTTAGACGTCTCTTTATTTAATTATTTATTTTGACATCTATTTTTTGTAGAGTTTGCAACCAAAAGGCTCCACCACGAAATGGATCTATGAGGTGGATAAGGAAGAACAAGTATAACTGTACTAGAAATCATGACACGTTTTATTTTCAATACCTCTTATTTCCCGAAATGCTATTAACGGCGAGAAAGACCCTTGATCCGGCTTGGTACGTGTCATCTAAGGTGGGCTCCCATGATCCGCACAATATCAAAGAAAGACCTTTTTCACTCCGTCATTTTCCCATTACAGTTTGGGTTCCACATACAGCGCTGGAATACCGAGCATTAAGTATTGTACAACTGATATGCGGAAATAGTTTCTTTTTAGGGAAAAGAAAGTTTGCTATTCGCGATGAATACATACAGTTTCTAAACACAGAAGAAGACTTACCACCTTGCTTGACTTGGTTAACTTCTTTTTGGCTCCGATGATCTTTCTTCTTCAAGGGCGAGAAAAGTTATTTTAGAGAACTACACATAGGCGTAACTTTTATGCAACATGTGCTATTGAGATGTCAAACTGTCAATCATCGTCGATCAGTGGTTGGAATATGCGAGAAGGTGGAGCGCCAAAGGACAAAACAAAAGTAGACTGTGTTTTTCGAGTGTGAAGTATTACCATATTCGCGCAAAATGCTGCTGCAGTTACAGCGTGTTATGTTGTTGAGTGAAATGAATTAAAATCAGTGCCCGGAAAGAAGTAAGGTTTACATAGTTTGGGCAATATCTCCTCTCATTTATCTACAAGAGAATAAATTCGTTAATTTATGCTAGGTGACTAGATATTTCAGCACACACTGAACAAATCTGCAAATTGAGCTTCAAATAGGACTTAAATAATACTACGATCAAGTGAAATTTCAGTGGGGCTCAAAACTGAGTATAACCTCTCAATTTTCTTTCTGGCGCACATGCAAAAAATATTTGCGTCAGAAAGTAAATAATGAAGTATGAAATTATTATTAGTTACGTTATTGGTATTGGTTGCCAGTGAATTATTTAATGAGAAGAGCAGAAAATGCTTGGAAGGAAAAGAAAAGAAGTTTCTATGGTGCGAGATCTGATTATATTGCTACTTCTTAAACAAATATTAAGCGATTTGATAAAGAGTTCAGGAATCATCTTTTACGGACTTAATTCAACCACACTTTTGAGTTTAAGGAACACGATTCGATGTTTCAAACATCATCATCAGTCATAGTAAAGTAAAGTAAAGTGGTGCATTTCTCTAGCTCCCTTATCACTGACGTCTCAAAGGCGCTTTACAATGATCAATTTACCCCCAGGGGACTGAGTGCAACATTAAATTGTTTACAAGATAATCCATATATTTATAACTATCAATTAATACAATGATTCTTTGTAGATTAATGTTCGTTACAAATAGGTGAATTCAAACTAACCAACAGAATCATTGTATTGATAGTTATGTATATACGGATTATCTTGTAAAAAATTTAATGTTACGCTCACTATGGTTGATGATGATATTTGAAACATCGAAACATGTTCCTTAAATTCAAAAGTGTGCCGGAACAGCCAAAAGTCAGAGACTTTGCCGAGTGCGCTGCAAAATGTACATGTATATATTGTTAATTCTTATTCCAGTAAAGGACTAATCGACCCAAGAGTTGCCCTATTCACCCTCTCAGCGTCGAGAAGGGCTTTGTAAAAGAGGAAGCTTTGGGCTTACTAAGAACAAATTCGGTTAAAGAATCCTTTGAGTTAAAAAAGTTACAATTCTTAACTTTTTTTAGAACGAGGCTACCCAAAAAGCTTCGTTGAGGATATCTTGTCAGAGCAAGAATTCGTTCACTTTAATTTAACAACCAAGGAGTTACACACGGGAAGGGCCGAGTGACAGCGTTACAACAAAACGCATCGGGAGCCTTCTCGCAACCAAGATCCGTCAGCCTCTTATTCATTTCGATTCATTTATATTCATTCATTTAAAAGCAAACCGAAGCCTTTTAAATGTTATACTAACCCGCATTTCATTGACAGAAATGTGAAGCAGAAACGCGCTAAAAGATACAATCACTTTACATTCACGCACGAGCAACATAACAAACTTTAATAAAGCTCACTGCTGATTGCCACAGGCCTTAATCACACGGCGGCCATCTTGAGTCGCGAGGGATTGAAAAGTTTTGTTCTTGTGCACCGAAAGTCGTTTCCAAACATTGAGCAAGAAAGTTCTTTTTCTCGATTGTTTCGCTCTGTTAAACATTGATTCGAGTTGATTCATTTCTTTTGACAAATTTCAGTCTGTCGATTGCACGTAAGAAACTATGCCGGAAAATAGCGGACTTTTTGGTTATGTTTGTTTTGAACAAGAGGCCGAGCGCTTTTTCCAGTAAAAGCGCGAATCTTAAGTGCGAAGTCCTAAAACAGGCATTTTGCGAGATCAGAAATGGTAAATGCAAATTTGAAATGTTTGAAAGTGTGATATCGAGGAACAATAGCGAAAACAGTAACTTGAAACGTCCTTTGTGTCTTAGCTCCACCCTGACAAGTTAATGAGCAAAGCAGAATTCCCCTAGGGAGAAAGGGCGCGTAATATTTGACCAATGAGAACCATTTGAGTCATTCTTGGCCGCTAATTTTACTGCTCTATAATTTTTATTGCTCTGGAAGTAAATGTCCGGAGAACAATAGGCATTCTGCGCGATGCCTTAATCTTTCTTTTTTAAAATATGATTGTCTATGAGTCAC
>CASBPP010000006.1:30000-37500 GCA_949126865.1 Montipora capitata | reverse complement strand
GGATTGCATGAGAAAAGTTAAGTAATGTGATCAGAACCCCTTCTACTTATCTTGATCCTCTGTTAGCTTCTGGATCAACAAACTTACTGAAGTAAACTGACTGCTCTAAATCTGCCACACAAATTATATGTGTTTCTTTCCGGATGTCATGTAGATAAAATAATATTGAAAAGTGTAGCGAAATCGACACACTTTTAAAGAGATTCTTATGATTTCCATCAATTCCATTAAATTGAACACCCCGAAGGCGTCTGACCTTGATCATAAGCGTCTTTTAAATGTATTTTGTAGTACCCTTTTTGAATGATTTATCTTTTGGCATGAAATTAATTAATGCATTTCGATCTCGACATTAAAATTCTTCCTTCTCTACTTTTCGATGAAAATAATTATTTTTCCTTTATAAATCATTCCCAAACCAATTCTGGGAATGCCATACTTTACGTACTTTGTTTCCAACAGCTAAGAAAGACAGCCTTAATATTTTCAATAATGTATGTCCACTTACAGAGAGGGTAAAATAGGACTTGCAACTTATATCTCGTTAATATTTTACTCCTTTTTTAAAATTATTTGTGTAGATGTGAATTTTACTTACATATGCGAAGTCTACTGCACGCTTAGAAATTTGTCATCTCGATTCGTGTAAACACGTTTCTAGACAGCTATCTAATATTCATAAAGTGTGAGCTAAATTGCGCCGGAGAATGGTTACTAGTGCCATCCAACTCATTGGATTCAAGGCTTCTTGCAGATAGACGATTATGCTCATGTCAGCCTAGTTGCTGAGTGACGCTCTTCGCGGCCTTTAATTTCATTAAAATTGCACCTTAACTTGTATGTCAACAAACAAGAAGGGAAACAAAAGAGGTGACCGAGGCTCAACTGATAACGATGTAGAGTGCTCGAAGAAGATATTGAACACGGTGTACGACATCGAAGACGCCATGATTGAAGTGCTAGAAGAACAACAACACTAGCCACGTCTGAAGGAAATTAAGACTATATTTTAATTGATGTTCAAATCCAAGTATCCTCCATCACATCACACCCATCAAAGGATAATCTCGAACTAAAAAAAATGAAATCGAACAGCTAAAGAATTTGGTGAGAAATCAAGGTAAGGATCTAGACGAACTGAGAAAGTCCGTGAACTTCAATGACAATGACATAAATCAATTAAAGCCATCTACAAAGAAGATAGAAGAAGAAAAAAGGCAGCTGCAGGACAAGGTACCAAGCGCAAATAACTCACTCAAAGCAACCAGAGAAAAACTTTAACAACAAGAAGAATCGCGACATCTAGAAGAAAAACTTGACAACTTGGAGCAATATAGTCGAAAGAATTCGTTGGAAATACGCGGAGTGCCACCAGACACCTACAATTCCACAGAACACGTAGTTATAAGAGTCGCTGAAGCTTTAAATATCACCCTGAACCGGAGGACATAGAAATTCTCACAAAACGAGCCTAGAAGGCCCATCGGGCCGGCGCTTATCTCCTGTTTCTGTTGTATGAAGGAATATTTCTACTCCCCCCTGAATGGGACGCCAGACCATCGCAGGGTTACCCCGAGCATTAGATTCGCCCGTGCCCAAAACGAGAGAGAGACGTGAGTAAAGTGTCTTGCTCAAGAACACAACAATGCCCCCCGCCAGGACCCGAATCCGGACCACTCTATCCGGAGTCGAGCACACTATTCATGAGGCCACCCTCTGCAGTTTGAAGCACTGTACTGTGTGACACGCCTTTGGTCTCGTTGGCTGTATCAACTGAGCGTACGTGTCCGAGATTCCTCGCCATGTTTTCCTTGATCAGCTCAAATTAAATTACAGCTGTCACAAATGCAGATATCTTGACAGGTTTTAAATCAGACCATTCTCTTTTAACTCTTTTCGTAATGGAGGTTTTAAATCAGACCATTCCCTTTTTACTCTTTTTCTAATGAATAACTCAAACCCTAGGGGGGCAGGTTTTTGCAAAACTAAATGCCTCGCTTTTTGTCGATCAAATTATGTTGTCCTAATCAGAAAAACAATTAACGAAGTAGAAAACGAATACCAAAACAATAACGAGGCTGACGCTCTCCTTCTAGGGGGTACTATGAAATTGGAAACCAGGTCAAGTTCATTGTCATATGCAAGACAAAAGAAAAACAAAACGTCATTGAAAGAGAAATACTTGAAGGAAAAAAAAATACTCACCTTCAGAAAGATTGGATGCGGTTAATGTGACCGTAATGAAAAAACGGCAAATCACAGAAGAAATAAGTATCATGCATAAATTTACAGAGAGATGAAAATTCCGAATATGAAATAAAGGGCTCGATTATACGTTCTAGAGCACGATGGTACAACGACGGCGACAAAAAGAACACAATATACTTCCTCAATTTAGAAAAACGGCATTTAAAACAGAAACCATAAAAAGCCTACACCTGTCAGACAATGAAGTTGTAAATACAGACGAAGAAATTCTAAAAGAAACCAATGCATTTTACCAAAAGGTATACTGTTCAACAGTGTCATCTATTGATAACCAATGTGAAGAAATTTTCTTTCCCCCCGGAAACGAGAGCGAAACAAGTGTGGATGCCTCTTGATAGAGGTTGAATGTTGGGAAAGTATTAAATCCATGCAGCCAAATAAAAGCCCAGGAACGGATGGTTTATCACTTGAGTTTTATGAGTTGTTCTGGAAGGATATATCTTTCTATCTTCTAAGTGCTTTTAAATTTGCATACATGAAGTGTTGTCTATCTATCACTGAGGAGAGAAATAATTACCTTGATACCTAAAAGCATAAACCAGTAAATATATTTTTAAAAATTGGCGTCCCATCACTCTTCTTAATTATGCTACAAAATTGCCTCCAAATGCATCGCAAATCGAATACAAAGGTCTTGTCAAAGCTTATAAATAACGATCAAACTGGTTCCTTAAAAAGGTAGATTCTTTGGAGAAAACGTAACACTTGTAGATACAGGGGCACCCAACGACCAATTTGTTGTAAATTGTATTTTTATACCCCAGTTAATGAAAATAAATGTTATTAAGGCATTTTCAGGTGTTTATCAGTGTTGCTGGGAAACATTATCTGTTCCTTTTTCCCAGCAAGACACACAAGAAATTTCCCAGCCAGCTAGATAAAACTGGTTGGTTTCCCAGCCAGCTGAAAACGACAGCCAAAACGACCGAACAAAAGCGACAAAACCGGGACAAAACAAGATTTTTTTCCGCAAGCGCAATCACTCTGATCAGCCGTCGTATGTTTGTGACTACTCTCTGGGAGAGGGAACGGGTTCTTTTTTTTTGTTTTTTGTTTTTTTTTCTTAGTCGTCCTCAGTCTTCAGAGTTTCTACAGCCAGCTCGGTTTGAAATGCTAGAAAAAGTCAGTAATTCCCGGGCAAAACCTCTATCAATAACAAAATATCCCAGCCAGTTAATCGAAACACCTGTATTTTTGCCAGCCAGCAAGATTCCTCTGGGGAACAGATAATGTGAGGAACAGATTCGTTGGGTGCCCCTGTAGATAGTATAATCCATTACGCTTACACGAAACAAATTCCAGGCTTGCCACTATTTATTGATTTTGAGAAAGCCTTTAATAGCATTGAATGGGCCTTTATTGAAAAGACTCTGAATTATTACAATTTTGGAAGTTCTTCATTGGCACGGTTTAGGCTCTTCTACAACGACATCAGTAGCTGTGTTCAAAACAACGGATGGGCGTGTGAATTTTTCCCCTTTAGTCGGGGAGTAAGGCAAGGATTTCCATTGTCTTCATAGCTCTTTCTTCTCTGCGCAGAAATTTTGGGAAGTGCGGGTAGAAACGATAATGAAATCAGACGATTCAAAGTTCTAGATACAGAAAGCAAAATCCTTCAATATGCCAACGATACAACCTTAATTTTTTCAGGTCCCTATCACTCTGGGACACTTTTGCTCTGCATGATATTCGGACTTAAGGTCAACTACGAAAAGACTGAAGCTCTTTGGATTGGTCCGTATAAAAACTCGGAAACTACTATTCCATCTTGTAAGCCAATTCTATGGGGAAAAGATAAAATATGTTTTAGGACTATGGTTATCAACATCTAATGACGCCATGAACTTCACGGAAAAAATAAACAAACTTTAAAGTATCCTTAACAGCTGGTCGGGAAAAAAAAAGACCCACCCTACTAGGATAGATCACCGTCCTAAAATCATTGGCGATATCACAAATGGTCTATTTGTTCTCATCTCTGCCGACCTCTCAAAAAACACTGCAAGATGTCAAATTAAGAAATTGATGTCAGTTTTTCGTGCGTCTGTCCTGTTATTGATCATGAATTTCGTCATGACATTCTCAAAGTAGCTGTATCGCCTCGTAGATCCGCAGACTGCTTGGACAATGTGACGAGAAAAATTATTTGTCAATAGCGGGACAGAAGCATGAAAAACTAACATCTATATCTTTACTTACAATAACAAAAATTCAGACAGGTCAAAATTAAGGCAAAACACGGGAAGAACTCGCGACAAAAATGCGAGAAACTTCAATTGTATTCAATCTGACGCGACCACATTCATAACTTGCCTCGCTCTCTTATTGGCTAATGGAAAAAACGGAGACTTTCTATCGGTTAAAAAATGACAGATCAACGTTTCACAAAACGTTACATAAATTAGACTCTACGAAACGCATAAATTATAAATTTATGTGTCTGTCCGCTTATTGAAAATAAAAATTAGCCAATGAGCGCGCGAAAATTTTTCAGTCATTGTAAAAACTATATTATGTGACTTCCTTTTGGACGGAAAAGGTGATAAAATAAAGAGAACGGAAATGATTAACAACTATAATAAAGGTGGATTAAAAATGATTGATATACGAAATTTCAATACATCTCTGAAAGTGAAATGGCTGCAAGGTTACTTAGATTCAAATAATAAAGGCAAATGGAAGGTTATCTTTGATTACTATCTAGAAAGGTACAGCGGTAAGCCGTTGATCCTAAGCAATCTACAGTGGAACCTCGATTTAACGAAGTCACTGGGGACCGGCCAATATTGTTCGTTAAATCGAGGGTTCGTTACATCGAAAAGCTCGATGTAACGAACTCGAGGGGAAACGAACAAACTGTTCGTTATATCGAGGTCATAGTTAATGATGATAACCCACACGACACCAATGCTGTTGCCGTTAAACGGATTCAAGATCAAGGAGGGACGTTGCAGATCGTGGGGCATGTGCCATTGACACTGTCACGTGTATTTCAATTGTTTTTAAAACACGGAGGACAAATCTCAGTGGAAGTGACTGGCAAAAGGAGAAACAAGGGCATTGGAATAGAATTTCCGGCTACGTATTCAATGTATTACAAGAAGCCTTCGAAAGTGAAGAAGTTAATAGAACTAATAAGAGACAAAGAAGATAGAGCGGAAGTTAGTTTATGTCTATGACATATAATAAGCCGTTGACTGAAAGGTTGCGGTCTCTTTACCTGATGACTGTTGATCTGTTCAGCGTTTATCTTCTGTCGCGTGTTGACATTGTAATTCGTTATATACAGGTAGATTTTACCTTTGGGCTTCCAGATTATGTTCGTTATATCGAGGAATTCGTTACATCGAGGTTCTATTCCATACCACTTACTGTAACTTTGGCCGGGACATAGAATATCGTTCGTTATATCGAGGACTTCGTTAAATAGAGGTTCCACTGTACAACAACGCGATACTAAACAGCTTGAAATGCAAGATCCGGTCGTGAGGGAGGTTATAAAGTACTGGAGCATTATAAATTATCGTGAGAAAAATTTAGATTCGAATCGGCATACATATGGCATAATTCGCTGATTACCATCGCGAAAAACACCTCTCTTTTACAAATCATTGTTTAATGCAGGCGTCGACCTCCTCAATAAGGATGGCATTTTTTTATCCTTTGATGAATTTCTGAAAAAAACAATAATATGAAAGGCTAACTATGCACGTTTTCAATGTCAAATGGTCCTTTTTTAAAAACACAGAACATTTTCAATCAATCAAAAAAGCAATTAGAGATTGAATGATGCGAGGCGTGGGCAAACCCCTGCATTTGTGTTTGCGCTTGTCTTTGTTTCTTTTTTTCCTTTTTTTTCTTTTTGAAAAGTAATGCAAGGAGTTGAGGATAAAGCATTAGAAGCCTCGCCAGTCAAACCAAAATGGTGGCGCAGCTGTCGATGATTTGAGCGCGTGCGTTAAGAAAGACGGCGTTGATTTTTTTTCACAGTCACGTCACTTATTGATAAATACCAACATTCAGTTTACAGTGGAGATGCCTACAACAACATGGGCAAGAAGAGACACCACATAAACTGGACACCACACATACACATCCTTGACCACAGAATGCAGGCACCACACATCCTGGAGACACCAGAATGGAGACACCATGCACACATCCTGGACACACCAACTGAATACTGTGAATGAAGACAGAAAGATCGAGGTGGGTGTATACCGGAAGGCCACACAAACGAGCAAGTATTTAGATTTTCACACAGCCCAGTGCATAACCAAAGAGCTGTTGTTAAGACCTTAATGGACCGCACTAAATGCAATCCATCAACAACTGCACAAAGAAGGAGCGAGGAACAACGTGTTATCAACGGCTTAAAAGCTAATGGCTTTCCTGAAAACTTCATCAAGTCGGTCGATAAAGCAAACAAACCAATCACAACCAAAGCCCCGGGAGAACCCAAAAGCATATACGTTAATAGACCATTTTCGAATTCTCACAGCTGGACTGGATCTTGCATGGAATGGAGGCTACTGCAGACAAATCTTTTGAAATGCAAATTAATTTGCACGCATTAGCCTCCATTTCATGCTAGATCCAGTCCTACCGATAGAATACGAAACTGGCCTAGTTCATATATTAAAGGCGTGTCAGAGCGAGTAAGCACGATTTTAAACCAATAAAAACACTGAGTCATGTTTTCAAAAAACCTAAGGACCGGCAGGTAAAAGAACAGTTGAAAGGAATTGTATACAAAGTGAGTTGCAAAAAAGACAGAAGGAGAAAGAAAGAGGGACACAAGCCTGGAACGAATGGGACTGTCGGCTCCGCGGTAAAACAGCATGCCAAAACCACTGGCCACGACATATACCCAAATTATGCGATCATTTTGGAAACAGGCGTGAAAACCAAGGACAAAAGGCTTTTTCTGGGGTCGTTACATTTATTCCTGGGCAAGAACTCTGTTAATGAGAGAGCACACTTCCCAAGGGTTTACGCATCACTGGTTTCCTCCCTTAGGAGCAATATGATGAACAATGACGTCTTTTGCTATATATATGCATTCAGTGACTTGCAGTGTACATTACTCTTAAGAAGGCCGCAGAAGGGGCTCGAAAATTTAGTTTTAACGTCCAACAACCTCAATTACCCCAGTTTTCCAGATCGGTAATCATCTCAGCTGGGTTGCTCCAATATCCAAGCCTTTTTTTTTTTTTTTTCTTTTTTTACAGT
>CASBPP010000006.1:0-20000 GCA_949126865.1 Montipora capitata | reverse complement strand
TCTAGTTACTAGTCTCTTTAAAAGTTTTACACCTTAGGATTATAATTTTATTATTTTTTTAACGGCTTCTTCAGAAGATGTATGTATCGTATAAAACGTCACGTTAAAATAAGTTATAATATCGCAGTTTGTTTGCTTTCCATCAAGGATGTGTTTAGAAATAGTGACCAGTTTTGATTCTGATTCGCAACAGCGGAAGCGTTTCCATGTGTAAGGACCCTGTAATGATCCGTTTTCGGTCATGAAAACGGCGGTACGTTTTACCTATGTAAAAGGCAACACGCTTTGTACACAATCTTAGATTTTTGAGGCCTACAGAAAAGATCTCCGTAGGAGAAATAAAAACACATCCTTATGTATCTATGGGCATTAACAATCAACGGAGGCTTTTACACATAACTGACATAACTGTTGCATCTAATGATATTAATAGAACTCACAGCTGAACAAGAAATGCATATGAATATAGCTTTTTAAAACACTGATAACAAAGCACTCGTAATGTCGTAATGTCGTTTTATTTGCTCTTTTGTGGCATTATCACTTAACAGACACTAATAAAATCTTGATGTTATCGGAAGTATTGAAGTGTACTTTATAAATAGATTTCACATGATATCCAAGCGAAATTAGAAATAATGTTTTGGAATATCTTTACTGAAGAGTTCCCAGTGGATGAAGATAGCACTCTAAATGCGATAATAAAAGTCTCTAAAGGAAGAACATGATTTGAGCATATCCCAGTATGAAATCTACATTTAATACGGATCTTTTCATAAGAGCCATGAGTTTGAGATCAACGACAATTCTAAGAAAATAATAAGTAAATGCCATAGGCGAAGAGTCAGTAAAGAATATGAAGAGATGATATATTTTCAATGGTGACTCAGTGATACTCTAAAAAAAATCTGAGTGCTTCTTTGCAGGAGTTAAACCTAAAACTTTCCGATTACTAGTTCGGATGCTCTACCACTGAGCTACAGGAGCCCGTGGGAGCGAGACCATTGTGACTAGGGGATACTCTTGTACGTACCTCATGGAAGAGAAAACGGCTGCTAATGCCAAATATATATGGCTCAACGATGAGTGAACAGATTAGTAGGAACGAACTACGCATGTACGAAAGAGATCTGTCTCAAATGGTTCAGCGGTGGACTCTTCTCCCGCTCATTGTCTGAAAGCAAATTGAAACTAGCCACGTGCCTGACGTGAAATTCTTGGCTTGATAGTGTCATGTCGAAGAAACAACATGCATGTCTATTTTCTCATTATTCACCAAAGGTAATCGGAAAAGCTCACACAGACTTCCCAAAGCACACACCTCTTCATTTCTTCGAAGTACCGCTTTCTCACACGGAATTCGCAGAAGAAAGTATTCTTCAAGTAATGGTCCTCGCAACCTAAGCCTCCTTAGAAATCGCTTTTGTCGTGGAAGCGCGACAGAGCATCTAGGAACATGGGAATATTATACCTCTTGCCTTCATTTCGGGTTCCCACCGTAAGTAAATTGCTTTAATTGAATCTGAGCACATACAAATAAGATTGACTCATAAAAACGCACTAAGAAAATTATAACTCCACAGAAATGTAAAGGTAAGGAGAAAAACCACTTTGTTACTGAAGTTAGGTAATACCTTTAATTTATCTGGCTTTTGTTATTGAAAATTTCGCTGCGTGTGTTATCGAATTTATGCGCGCGTGTCCTGGAGGTAAAGGTCAAATTTTTAAGGAAGTAATTGGCTAATCCCAACTTCGAATTACTGCGTTCTCAGACCGTATTCGCAGAAGAAAGTATCCTTTAAGTGATCTTTGTCTGCTATAAGATCAAGCAACCTAAGCCTCCTTTGAAATCGATTTCGTCGATCAAGCACGATAGAACATCGATGAAAGTAAGAACATTACACCTCTAGCCTTCATTTCCGGTTCGCATCCTTAATAAATGTGACTAAACTTGCTTTTATTGAATGTGAGCACATACAAATAAGACTGTTGCATGAAAACGCATGAATTTGCAAAGGAAATGTTTGATTCTCATCAAATTTAACCTTCCTTAGCGCTTTTACCACGTCCCTTGTTACTACCAGTCGGCTTTAGGAATCAGTGCAAACAACCTTCACATTTTACACCGTTACGAAGAACAGCAACCGACGTAAACGCCACCAGACGTCTAGTTCTTTTAGGAATGTGAAAGGATGTATATAGATTGCCTGGAGGTGAATAAAAATAAATAAATAATGAATAAATAACTTTAGTAACTGTGCGGAAGGTTTTAGTAGAGCAATGATGTTATTACCAATCGTGGAAATCATTAACGGGCGTCATAAACCAATGAATGTCTTTGTTATTATTCATATTGCAGTTGGGAGTTTAATTAGCCAAAGAAGACGGCTACGGAAACGGCAAAGCCACAAAGCATGAATATTAAGGTTAAAAAGGAAAGATAATTGTGCTGCACGTACAGCACGATTTTCAGCCCATTTCTACAGTTGTCGTATTCCACAAAACAACAACAAGAAATCACCAAATCTTAGATGTAATGACAAAACGTGAGCATCTAATAATGAACCATTCATTTTCTATTTATAATGATAATAGGATTGAGCGGAGTCCAATTCGGTCTCTAATCATTCAAGTGATCGAGCGGGAGTTCGATTTGTTTTATGATGATTACAGACCGAATTCGATGATACGAAGTCCTGTTACCAATTAATCATAACCATTACAATTTCCGAGAAAACAAAATTAATCCACTCCTTTTTCACTGTCTGTTACAAATTCGTCCACTTTGGAAAATCTCCAGTTTGGTAGGGTGTGTTAGTGGTTTTTGCTATGGTTATTGTGATAAATTCTGTGATTGGTGGATTAAGCTGAGTGCACTTAATGTCACGGATGGGCTGATTTAACTGTTTCAGGTAAGTTAACTGTCCGATTTCACTGTGCGATTTCAACCCTACACAATAATTAGTGAAAATTAAAACAGTTAATGCACCAATCAAATTTGGGAAAATTGTAATGGTTATGATTATTTCTTTAAAAGCGTTCGTACAAATCCAGTTACAGGATAGGTCGCCCGTATTGTCTGAGGTGATCAAAATGGAATAGTCGCGAAAGTGGGGAAGTTGACAATTAATGGAGGTGAATCTCGATTTAGTGGCAATTTAGAGTTTTCAGGCCCATAGATGAGAAAGGTCACATAGGATTAAACACTAACGATTATTAAGACGGCATACCTTTTCTTAATTTCCAATAGATGCCGCTTTCTTCCGTCGGCAAAAATTTCGCCAGCAGATAACAATGGCCTTTGTCTAAAAAGTGTGAGGTGGAATTTGATACGGCATAACAGATCCGTTACATTGATAAACATGACTTGGAGGACTTACTTTCGACTTTGTTGGTTGCAGTGAGGTTTAATAACTCGTCTTTATTTCAGCCAATGAATGAAGGAGCATTAGCCAGGTATGTTGGACCAAAACGCATTTCAAAAATAGATGCTAGCTAGCCTATCAAATGATCATTACTCTCGTCCAATCCGATTTTCTCAAAGCAAATCATGCACTGGCAAGTCACAGACCATAAGAGACCAACAGTAGTAAAAAAACCTTTTTTTTAAGTGAAAGGCCTAGAATAGCGAAAATGACACCAAGAGCGTGTGTTAGAGGAAGATCACGAAACGAAAAGAAGAAGAACAGTAGAGTACAGTAGTCTATTTTTTATTTTTTCGTTTTATGCGCCTGATTGATGCAAACTCCTTACGCGTGAGATTGAAATCGTCGCGAGCCTTAAGAGTTATGAACATTTAACCGTTCACCTTAGACCAATCACTCAAGGTGCATAATTTCGCTAAAAAAATGAATGTCACTCATAAAGTGTAAATTTCTGGTGATTTTTTTTTCTAATATCAGAGATGTAGACATCAAGTATAAGGTATCCGCATGTTTTGTCCGAAAGCTTATTTGCCCTACGGCTATTCGCCCGGAACTACAGACGATTCGCCCGATGATATTTAATTGACTTAAATTGCCACAACAACAATAATAACGTGAAATCAACAAGAAAAGGAGGATTTAACTTTACCTAGCATACGAAAACGCTCTTCTTTGTTCAACGAGTAAGGCGAGGTTAGACGCAAACTTTCAATCAGCTTTTTTGATAATGTGCCAATGTCTTCAAATAAATGATTAACCAAAGCAACTTAAACAAAATCTTATCACTCTAAAAGAAGTGTTCAAGTTGTCCCAACAAAGAAATAATCTTGTTTGATTTTAGTGCATTTCTTGCCCGTTAGCAGCATTTCGAAGCGGCTTCTCAAATGTTTAAGACAAGCTTGAGCAAGATAAATGATTGCCTCAACGACAACCAGTAGCCTAAAATTTTACGCAAACGCGGCGTTAACTCTTTTTGTGTTTGTGGCTTAGCGCTTCTTCATTCTTTCATTGTTTTGACCAGTTCTGCTACTTTTGAAACAGCGCTGTATTTCAAATTCGCGTTATTTGGAGCATTCTACTCGAGGCAGTTGCTGAATTGATTACTGCGGTACCAATAATACGGTGAATGGAGGCGTGGAAAGAAAGCATTTTGGGGACTTTGTGTTACTCCTTGACTTACAACTAGTTGTAAGCACTGAGGCGCGATCAAAACTTGCCGCCGTTATCATGGAATCTCGCTTTCATTCCCTAAGGAATGACGGTTTTAAGCAATGAAACAAAAAAAAATCTTGTTTGATTTTTAATAGTGAATTTCTTGCCAGTTAGCTACAGTTCGGCGCAGTTTCTCAAATGTACAGCACAAGTTTGAGCAAGCCGGAGAATTTTCATGCCTTGAGACCTTGATAAGAAGCAGTAACTCAAAATTTTCCCTAATCTCGGCGCTAACTCTTTCGATTTTTCTGTTAGTGGCTTAGTGTCTCGTCTCTTCGTTCTACCATCTGGGTACTTAAAAAGAGTTCTCACAAGATCAGAAAGATTATAACCAATTGAGTTATTTGCGATCTCTCTTTTGTGGCATAGTTATGAAAAGCGCACTAATTTCGCTCGCAGTGGTTAAAGTCGAATTGGTTTAAAACCTGCAAACCCTTGAACCAGAAATGCTTGGAAAATGGGAGCGTTCACTTTTACTGGGTTGCCTTATGGCAATCCAGTTGAAATCTGCGTGGCGTTTCATGTTTTTTTTTTTCTCCTGGGTCAGAATTCAGGTACGTTGCGGAATAGGGTCTTTCCAAGTGTCACTCTCCCACGAAGTCTTGTCTTTGTCCCTAGAGTCTTCTATCTTTAATTTATCTGGCTTTTGTTATTGAAATTTTTGCTGCGTGTCCTGAAGGTAAAGGTCAAGTCTTTAAAGACGTAATTGGCTAGTTCCTTCTTCGAATTATTGCGTTTCAGACTGCATTTGCAGAAGAAAGAGTACTTTAAGTGATCTTTGTCTGCTCTAAGCGCTAGCAAGCTAAGTCTCCTTTTAAAATCGATTTTGTCGATCAAGCACGATAGAACAGCGGTGAAAGTAAGAATATTACATCTTTTGCCTTCATTTCCGGTTCGCATAATAAATAAATGTAATTAAGGGTGCGTTCTATTCACCGTATTCCGGAATTGGAATTCATGGAATATAAGGTAGGAATCCTTCGTTTTTACGGAGATTCACGTTAAAATTGTCAAACATCTGCTAAAATGCGATTTTAAACAGATTTTTTTTTTTAGTATCCTTGCTGCTTCGAAACGCGCCAAACATACCGTTTTAATCATCACGCCACGTATTCTTATTCCGGAATAGGGTCAATCGAACGCACCCTAAACTTGCTTTTATTGAATGTGAGTGCAAAATAAAATTATTGCATGAAAACACATGAAGTCGCAAAGCAAATGTTTGATTAACATCACACTTAACCTTCCTTAGCGCTTTTAACGCGTCCCTTGTTACTACCAGTCCGCTTAAGGAATCGATGCAAACAACCTTCACATTTTACACCGTTCAGAACAACAGCACCCCACGTAAACGCCACCAGACGTCTTGTTCTTTTAGGGATGTGAAAGGATGTATATAGATTGCCTAGAGGTGAATAAAAATAAATAAATAAAATAGCGAAAAAATAACTTTAGTAACTGTACGGACGGTTTTAGTGGAGCAATGATGTTATTATCAATCGTGGAAATTATTAACGGGCGTCATAAGCCAATGAATTTCTTTGTTACTATTAAAATTGCAGTTGGTAGTTAAATTAGGCAAAGACGACGGCTACGGCAACGACAACGCCACAAAGCATGAATACTTGAATATTATTGGTTAAAAAGGAAAAAAATAATGGTGCTGCACGATTTTCCGTGCATTTCTTCAGTTGCCGTACTCCACAAAACAACAACGAGAAATCACCAAATCTAAGGTTTAATGACAAACGTGAGGATATAAGAATGAATCATTCATTTTCTATTTTTTACTTTAAAGCCGTTCGTACCCGTCCAATTACAGGATAGGTCGCCCGTATTGTCTAAGGTGATCGAAATGGAATAGTCGCGAAAGTGTTGAAGTTGACAATAATGGTAGTGCATTTCGATTTAGTGGCAATTTATGGTTTTCAGGTCCGTAGACTAACTAGATTTACCAGTGGAGAAAGGCACATAGGATAAAACACTAAAGATTATTAAGACGGTATACGTTTTCTTAATCCCAATAGATGCCGCTTTCTTCTGTCGGCAAAAATAGTGCCAGCAGATAACAATGGACTTTGTTTAAAAAGTGTAAAGTGGAATTTGATACTGCATAACAGATCCGTAACATTGATAAACTTAACTTAGAGGACTTACTTTCGACTTTGTTGGTTGCAGTGAGGTTTAATAACTCGTCTTTACTTCAGCCACTGATTGAAGGAGCATTAGCCAGGTATGTTGGACCAAAATGCATTTGAAAAATAGATGGTAGCTTAGAATATCTATCAAATGATCATTGCTCTCGCCCAATCTGATTTTCTCAAAACAAGTCATGTACTGGCACGGCCTTAGATGGTCAAGTCAAAGACCATAAGAGACCAACAGTAGTCAGATAAACGTTTTTAAGTGAAGCTTCTCAAAAAGGTTAAAATAACACCAAGAGCTTGTGTTAGACGAAGTCCTTACGCATGAGATAGAAATCGTCGTGAGCCTTAAGAGGCATGAACATTCAACCGTCCATTTTAGATCAATCACTTGTTTATAATTAAGCTAAAAAATGAATGTCACTCATAAAGTGTAAATTTCTGGTGATTTTTTCTAATATCAGAGATGTAGACATCAAGTATAAGGTATCAATATGGTTCGCCAGAAGCCTATTCGTCCGACAGCTATTCGTCCAGAACTACAGATGATTCGCCCGATGATATTTAATTGACTTAAATTGCCACAACAGCAATAATAACGTAAAACCAACAAAGAAAGGAGGATTTAGCTTTACCTAGCATACAAACACGCTCTTCTTTGTTCAACGAGTAAGGCGAGGTTAGACGCGAACTTTCCATAACCTCTTTCAGTAACAACACTAATGTTCTCAAATGAATGATTAACCAAAGCAACGTAAAACAAAAGCTTATCACACTAAAAGAAGTGTTCAAGTTGTCAGAACAAAGAAAGAATCTTGTTTGATTTTAGTGCATCTCTTGCCCGTTAGCAACAGTCCGGTACTGTTTCTCAAATGTTCAACACAAGGTTGAGCAAGATAATTAATTGCCTTAACGACAAGCAATAGCCTGATTTTTTACGTAAACGCGGCGTTAACGCTTTCTATTTTTGCGTTTGTGGCTTAGCGCTTCTTCGTTCCTCCATTGTTTTTACCGGTTTTGCTGCTTTTGAAACAGCGCTGTATTTCAAATTCGCGTTATTTGGAGCATTTTGCTTGACGCAGTTACTGAGTTGACCACTGCGGTATCAGTATTGTAAATAGGTTGAAATGGAGTCGTGGAAACAAAACTATTTTGTCAACTTTGTATCATGCACTCCTTGACTCACGACCAGTTGTAGATACTGCCGCCGTTGTCATGGCAAATCTTTTTTTTTTAATTTAGTGCATTTCTTGACAGTTTGCTAAAGATTGAGCAAGCCGGATAATGTTCAAGCCTTTACAAGGAGCAATAGCCTGAAATCAGGGGCACCTAACGAGAATATAGTTCAGCATTTAAACGGTAGATACAGGCATATTTTTGCTCCCTAAAAAGTTTTCATCTGTTCGGATTTCCCAGCTGAAAATCTGGTGATCCGAAAATTATAGTGATCAAAACTTATCTTTTCGAAAATTTCAGCCAGAAAAAAGGCTCCCGAAAATTCTAGGTGACCTTTTTAGCTTAAAAATCCATTACCAAATGTGCAATTATACCATTTTTTAGATGGTCGAAAATCCTAGGACAGGCAGGCAAGCAAGAAATTTTAGAAAAAATCTCAGTATGTATATACTAATTTGACCTCAGCCATCTCAGTTTAGCAGTTATAAATGTAATGATTACTATACTCACTCTTGCGAGGAACACTTTAAATATTTTTAGTGTAGGTGAAGTTTATTGCATGGTCGATGTTCTATTTATGAGACCGCAGAATTTCTTTCCCATCTCTTTCTCACCTCAAAGTAAGTCTGTTAGAATAAATATCAAGAATGGTTCTTTTAAAGCGACAACCATTTAAAATATCAATTGAAAGAAAAGGAACTTTAAAAAAACAACGCTTTCAAAGACAAGAGTTAAAATTTGCATCTTCTTTACGAAATGCCGCAGCACGTTGTTTCAAACAACTTTTACTGAAACTCAAGTCTAACTTCGCTTTTTCTCCTTATTGCTTTATAAGTGAAATAAATAATAATAATAATAATAATAATAATAATAATGATAATAATAATAATAATTATTATTATTATTATTATTATTATTATTGTTATTATTATTATTACAATTTTTTTGGCTGTTGTGAAAATATTAAGTAAATTGCATACCTGGGTTGAAATTTGATATGAAAGCAGTTTTCATAACTATAATTCTTGCTGTTTAGTCATTCTTGTGTAAAATGAGGTTAATTTGGGAAGCCAACAATATTGGCATTATGGTGAATTTTTACGTTATGTAACAATTAGCTATTTTAAAAATAAATAGTGTTTCGTTTCTGGACTGATAATTTGTTTGGGTGTTTTGGAATGAGTACAAAGATTTGAGGAGACAAACACTAATGGCAAGCCAGTTTACGCTCACGGAGCGTCTAGTTTAAAAGGCAGTGTAATCGAGTAAAGTTAAGAGACAACATCAAGTGGGACCATTTTCAAGTCTTGGCAAATGGACGATCTGATTTACACTGTAAAATAAAAGAAATCTTACTAATAGGTGACCTTAAACCAACGTTTAACGAAAACGTTGGCAGCGAAAATTTCCGGCTTTATATATCGATTAAAAAAGCCAGTTTTCACTGCTTATGTTACATTTATTTTATTTGTTAATAATCTAGTTACTAGTCTCTCTCAAAGTTTTACACATATACAATTTTTAAAATTTGTTCAACAGACACTTCTGAAGATGTATGTTGTATCAGACGAAACGTCAATTTAAAATGGGTTATAATATGATCGCCGCAGTTTGTTTATTGTTTTCGATCTAGGATGTGTTTAAAAATAGTGACCGGTCTTAATTGTGATTCGCAACAGCGGAAGTGTGAACGTTTCCATGTGAAATGAATCTGTAACGATCCGTTTTCCGGTCATGTAAACGATTGTAAAAGGCAACTCGCTTTGTATATAATCAACGGATACTTTTGCACATAACTGACATAACTGTCGCATCATATATTTGCCCTCCCCAAATATTGACAGCTGAACAAGAAATGAATATAGTTTTTCTAAACACGGATAACGTAGCATTCACGTAATGGCGTTTTATTTGCTCTTTTATGGTTTTGTCACTGACAGAGACTTATAAAATATTGACGTTATCGGAAGTATTGAAGTGCTCTTTACAAATAGACAGGGGCACCCAACGTCAATTTTCGGAAAATATGTGTTCGGAAGACGATTTGAGATCTAGAATTTTCGGAACATATGTTGTAAAAATTCCTTGCTTGTCTGCCTGTCCTAGGATTTTCGAGCATCTAACGGATTTTTACCCTAAAAGGGTCAGCTAGAATTTTCGGGAGCCTTTTTTCTGGCTCAAATTTTCGAAAAGGAAAGTTTTGATACCTATAATTTTCGGATCACTAGACTTTCAGCTAGGGAATCCGAACAGATGAAAAATTAAATACTAAAATACGTTTAACAATGCTATTTTTAAGTGGTTTTGAACTATATTCTCGTTGGGTGCTCCTGAATAGATTTCATATGATATCCAAGCGAAATTAGAAGTAGTGTTTTGGAATATCTTTACTTAAGATTTCCCAGTGGATGAAAATATCACTCTAAATGCGATCATAAAAGGCTCCTCTTTAAGGAAGAACATGATGTAAGCATAACACACTATGAAATGTACATTTAATACGGGTCTTTTTATGAGAGCCCTGAGTTTAAAATCAGCGACAATTCTAAGAAAATAATAATTAAATGCCATAGGCGAAGAGTCAGTAAAGAATATGAAGAGATGATTTATGTCCAATAGTGATTCGGTGAACCCGGAAAGAAATCCGAGTGCTCCTTTGTAGAAGTCGAACCTACAACTTTCCGATTACTAGTTCGGATACTCTACCACAGAGATATGAGACACCAGTGGAAGCGAGACTCTTGTGACTCGGGAATACTCGAAAGAAATCTTACGACCTTCCGACTATTAGTATGGATGCTCTACCACTGAGCTGTAGGTCACTAGTGGGTTCTAGGAATTTTGGGGAAAAATGGATCAAGGATCACCGGATCAGTTCAAAATAAATCAAATAAATAAAATAAATTATTAGACATGATTGATTGCTCCACTACGCGACTCAGTCAAGATCTCTCTTATGCTCATGCGAAAATAAGCGAAATCTGTACAAAAATAATAAATTTAATAAATCCAGGAAACTCCTCGTGGCCTCATCGACATCTTTAACTTGAAACCTTTTCCAAAGATTACCATCGTTTCCTTTCACAAAAACAGCGTATGACTTAGTAATTTCGCTGTCACTAGCGGGAGATGACAAATCCATATTCACAGCATTTTCGAAACAAATGACGTTACAGATTGTCACTCAGACATGTGAACAACTCACAGCCCGTTTGTCTGTACGGTTGGTAAACGTGACTTCTTTTTAACTACTTTTTCGCGAGCACATGAAATATCCAGCTCGATGTCAACGCGAAAACCTGGGAATAATTTGTTAGATCGAATATTGCTTGGATGAAAATGCAAAGAATTGGAAAATAATGGAGATTTTGTTGTCCCTTTGCCGCGTTTTCAAATCAGTTCCTCATTTTTCAGGCTTCTCTAAGCAATTTCCAAAATTACTCAAGGGAAAATTAGAACCCATAAATGACCAGCTCCCAGCGTCAGTGGCTTCATAGCTCAGTTGGTTAAAGCGTCGCACCGGTATCGCGAGGTCACGGGTTCAAGCCCCGTTGAAGTCCTGAATTTTTCAGGCTTCTCTACGCAGTTGCTAAAATTGCGTCCATAACTGCGAGGATCATAGCTTTACTTGAATAGACAGTTTCTTACCTAACTTGCGATGAAGCGTTCTTGGGGGTAGCGCAAAAGTCGTCGGAAGGTGAACGGGATAAAAAGACACGCCTGTTTGTAAAAGGCGGTGTTATCTTGTGTTATGCTGTATCAGTCACCGGAAATTCTTGCAGCTAGCCGAAAAACGTCATCTATATGTCAACGAGAGATCTTGATTGATTTACGTAGGGGTTTAATTTATCTGATTTATTTTGGACTGATCCGGTGATCCTTGATCCTGATTTTCCGGGAAACCGGGTTCTAGGCCATTAAAAGAGAACTGAAGGCCAACATTAGCAATTTCTCTAATTTTTTTTTTTTTTGGAGTTATTGCTTTTCGTTTGCTGTTTTTTATTTTTGTTTGTTTTTTTTTTTTTTTGCGAGAAAACAACGTTCGAAATTTTCCCGCTTTTTCGGCCTTTTCAGTGCGAGCTCAAAGCAGCCTGCGGTGACGTGTGATGTGGGAGACAGAGATTTCGTAATCAAGAGAAACAAGGTAAACACAAGTGCTGTTTTGATTATTTTCTTCGTTGCTTTGCGGTGTCTTCGCGGACTCAATAATCACTACAAACATCAGTCTAAACACTGCTTCTATATGGGGCGTTCTCGCATGTCTTCCCCATATCATAGGTTATAATCTGTAAAAATGACCGCTGGTTCCTCCATTCTGAGCTGCAATGCTAATGGCTCCAAAACGGAATAAAAACATTTTTGTTTTAGGTAAAAAAACGACGGATATGCCAGAAAAAAAAAAAAATTGAAAACATCATTGGGCATGGTCTAAAGTGTAAATAAAAAAATGCTTTTTTTTTTGCCTTCAGTTTAAACTAGGTCAAGATGGCAATTGCTCCGCTCTTAGTCAGTCCTAGGAACTTAAGTTGTCAAAAGATTCATTCTCGCAATTGAAATGAAGGATTGAGATGGAAAAAAACAGTAGTCGCATAAATAAGGGAAAACAAACGCAAAGTTAAATTTTGCAACTTGAGTCTTTTGGCGCGAAATCTTTGTTCCTTGCATCAGAAGAAGCATGTGGCAAGCAACGTGATACTATATCACAGCAAGCAATACACGTTGATATGTTTCCTGGTCACGTACGCATTTAGATATCAACATACTATATGAAATGACGTCTTCCAAAAAAATAACAGAGAAATCGACATTTAATGATATTTCAACGGATTCAAGTTTGGTCTTTGTAAAATAAAAGGTCGACAATCCTTTATAGAAACGAGTCTGAAAATTGTGTCCCTTGAAACATCAATATTAAGCACGATTTTTGAACCTTTCCTACCGAAAAAGACTATACAGGCCTTTATATACTTGATAGCTTGATGGTAGTCTGCATCTTCTATCAAATAAGGGCGCGTGTCTGGTCTATCGTAGGAGTAATTCAAATATGACGAGATACTGTAGAAGAGACAGTTATGACAAACTGGTGTCCCAGAAACGCACTCAAGGTCATCCAAACCTGATTTTCCTCCATTTCTAAGCGATTTTTTGAACGGTGCTACATTTGTGTATCATGGACAGTTACTATCACTTTGTATTTGTGATGATAATTTGTTAATATTATCCCAACGCCAACATTTTCTTGATAAATACACTGAATTCGAATTTATGCTTAGAATGTTTTGTAAATTCTGTATTTTCCCCAAAGAAGAAAAAGAAAAAAGGCATATGGTCAACAAGTGTTACGAAATGAAGAAAAAAAGTTCGAATGCTTGTGAAGACATCAATATAAGTTTAATCATATTTGGTCAATAAGTAAAAATTGTGAAATGCCACTGTTTGCCGCTTTTTGTTGTAAATTCTAGCATTACATACTTTTCTTTATGAACTAATAAAGGCTGTTTTATAATTTATTACACATAACATAAGAATTATATTCCATAAATCTCATTTGTACAAATCTATACGGTCTATTTTCACATATGGAAAAAGCCTATATAGCCAATCAGAATGGCGTACGGCTCTTTCACGTGTGGAAGTATAACCAATCAACGTTAGCGTAAAGGCCTTTCCAAGCCAATCACTCGTGCATCTCGTGCATATTGTACGTTGTTATTGAATTAAATCGAATTTGCATTTGGTTCTATTGTCAGTGAGTTTTTGTTTCTAATTTGCGTTCAGAAAACTATTTCAATGAAAATTCTCGACTTATGTGTAATAAACAGCCACGACATAGAAAGTGCTTTGTACGGGGTTTTATAATCCATCAAATATTTTCGATAGCGCGCGATTGGTCTAAACGCGTCACGTGGGCGAATATTCCCAAGCTAAAACTGGGGAATATCCGAGGATATTCCCCAATTTTTAAAACCGACTTCAAGGATTCAAGTCACATTAAATTAATGTTAGGATGGCAGAACGGTTTGCTTTCGAAACAGAAGAAGAGATAAACCTGCTGGTCGATAGAGCGGTACCAGAAAACACCAAAAAATCCACTTCATACGCTGTTAACGTTTTTGACGGTAAGCTGTTTGTAAATCGTATCCTCCACTTGTATCCACACAATTAAAAAAGAATGTTTTCCTTTCACTGAAATGTTGTACTTTTTCCCCAAGCATATTCTATTAACTGAAGCGAAGTCTGTTCGAAATTCTGGAAAAGAATATTGAATGACGCGGTTTTGGAAGCCAATTTGACGTGTTGGCATATGACGGACTGGCAGATCCCGCTTGTTGCGAAAAATATTTGAAGGATAATAAACACAATAGCACACAGTTTTCCTCGAGCTTCGCTCTCGGAAAACTGTTCGCTTCTCGGAACAGATAATGTCCGCGGACAAATATCCGAGCATATTTTCGCGCCAAATGAAGGCTATTGTTTATGTATTCACTCGTTGTTTGTGTCAAAAACCCTCACTCGCTCGTACCTCGCTGGTTCGGAGTTTTTGACACAAGAAACTTGTGAATAAAACCCCATACGACGAACTTTCTATGACGTAAACTATATTTTTTTTTTTTCATAAAAAGTGCATGAAATGGATTTGCGAGATTCTAAATAGCATGATAAAGATTAAAGTTGTTTGAAACACTTTTTTTCAAATGATTCTCTGTATTCAAAACTTCTGTGATTGTAAGACCTCCGAAGAGGAAATAAACTTGCTTTAAGGGCTTAAAATCTCAGGACATGATAAATTTAAGAGGGGAAGCTGTTAAATATTACAAATCGCAGCTTTAAATCTCCCTTTTGTTCTGTACTTGAAAATAAAGAGCACTTTATATGGTGTGTTCTGAGATATTTACTTTGCAAAATTTGCTTTATGGATATCACAAAGCTGTTATATATATATATATATTTTTTTTTAACGAAATGATGAGAAACTAACCGATTTCCACACCTGTTTATGTGAAAAAAACCCTATGTGTATAACGGTAACTACTCGCTTTCACTGCAGATAAATCATCGTCTCATGACAATTCAATGTCCCGCAAGCGGGATGCAAACGTTAGATATTGTTTAGGTGAGTAATCTTATACAAGATGTTTAAAAAACAAATTTGAAAAAAAAAACACTTTTACAGTATTGCTTCTGTGCGACGATTTTATCCAGTTACATTTAACAAAATGATGAGTGCTAGAAATCGTTATTATTTGTGAAGCTTCTCTTATGTTATTAATTCTAAAAAAGTTTATTGATGTTCTCAATTTCAAGAGTTTAGAGAAAGAAAATGTTTTACTTGCGCTATGAACGCCTGATTTGGCAATGTTCCTGAGATTGTTTTGGAATCTAAGTATCGCTATCCATTTCATTTTTAAAAGCTGGGAAAGTGATTACTTTAAATGAATCTATGATCCTTGCAGTTATGGCCGCCATTTAAGCAATTGCGCAGAGAAGCCCTGTCAAATTCAGGACTTGAACAGGGTTTTGAACCCGTGATCTCGCGGTACCGGTGCGACGCTCTAACCAACTGAGCTATGAAACTGACGTTGGGAGCTGGTCATTTCTTCTGCAGCTTCTATGGGCAGTCTTTGTTTATACGTCTAAAGAATATGATCAAAATTATAAGCAGTTGTTTGGAACTGTTCTTCACAAGAAATGTTAACTGTGTCCTTGCTAAAGGATCGGTGAGTTGTCACCAGCAGAGGTGACAGATGAAGATTTAGTTCTTGCTTCAGAAAAAGTCAAGTTAGAGGTGACCTGTCACTAACACTTAAATGATGGACTTTCAAAAAGGCACAAAATAAAATGAAACAGACAAAAATCGTTTAAACTGAATTTTCTATGATCGCTCAAGTTTATATAGGTAGTGATTTGGAGTGATTTGATCCATGAAAGTCTTGAATATCGTGAACTAGCCATTTCACATGTTGAAACACAATTGTTTTATTAAAAATCATTGCTGATTTGATACAGGACCGGTATTGAAGCATCACTATACCTCTCAGGTATTGCGATCACTAGCTGTGATTCACTAATATTCAGTGTCCACCAACGTGACGGCGATGACGTAACGTGAAAACCACCTATTTAAACCAGATGAAACAATACGTCTCGTTTTTTTTTTTTTTTTTAATACTACATAACCGCAATTTATTTTCAATATGTTTTCTTCTATATGTATCTTCATTGTGTACTCAACAGAATGTCGCGATTCTGACTGGTCAATGACAAATGCATAAAAAATGTTATAGAGTGCAATACAGAAGTTGCTATGGAAACACCGCAACTGAGAATTTTTTGTAACTATATAATAAATGAAAAAAAACTCCTATGCACTCGTGCATTTAGTGATTTATGGCCACTCGTGGTATTTTAAACTTCCTCAAAAGTAGGCCAGCGAGAACTTCCAAAACATCACAGTCTCGTTATCACACTTGGGCACAAAAAAACAAAATAATAATCTATCAATGAATTTGTTTCTCTCTTTCACAGGATGACGACTAAAAACGTATGCTTATTATTTGTTCTTAAATGGCTTCTTCAAGAAGGTATGATAAAAAAAAAAGTTAATTAATGATGACAGTGCATAGCATGTTCACGTATAAACATATGTTATGATACACTTAACATGAAAAATTGTATTAACAATAGTTACAAACTTGTACTGTGTTAAGGCTCTGTCTGAGACATTAATTGGGAACAATGTAAAGGAATGGAATCAAACCATATTAACTCAGATGAAATCGTAGGTGGTTTTTGAAAACTGGAGTACCGGGAGAAAAACCTCTTGGAACAGAGTAGAGAATCAATAAGCTCAACCCAAATGTGACGGCGAGACTGGGAGGCGAACCCGGGCCACATTGGTGGTAGCCGCGTGCTTTCACCACTGTGCCAGCCTCTCTTCCTTATAACAGTACTTGAAGTTCTTTGTCACTCTTACATCAGGTGAAAACTTGTCACCTCCAATCCTTGGAACAGATGCCAGCTATTCTTCTTAAACCTTAAAATTAAGACATCATTTCCAATAAAAACCGGCCGTAACCCCCTTCCCCCCCCCCCCCCCCCCCAAAAAAAAAATAAAAATAAAAATAAAACTGCAGAGATATTCACTGAAATCAAGAAAGGAGGAACATGGATAAGTTAAATTTAAGGCAAAAAAAGTTATTAAAATAAAAACTTAATTAAGAAATAAATAATAACAATAATAGTAATAATAATTAAATAATAATAATAATAATAATAATAGTAGTAATGATGATGATGATGATAACAGCAACAAGAGAGCCACCTAATGATAAATAACGGGTGTGATTTTTTTCTCGTTTTTGCCTTGATGACAGCCACAGCAGGGACTCTCTCGAAAAAGGTTAGCTGAAAGAGTTGATTCTTCACCCTTTGATTTACTTTTTCAAGTTACGATAACGATTACAGCTTTCGTGAAATGATGAGTTAATGCATGCTTGTTTCGATTCAGAGAGAACACACGCTGCATCAGAAGATGACAAAGATGGAATTACAGCATTTCTTTGGAACAGATGATCTGTCTAGAGGTAATGTACCCCTGAACATAGTTCTAGATTTTCAATTTTAATTGTAGTACATGAACATTAGTTTACACAATTAACAACAAGTGGGCGGACTGTGTAGAAAAAAAAAACCGACAATCGTTGACAACAACGACATTACTATATACTGCGGTATAACGTGAGCCAAACACCTGTTATCATTGTATAATAATAGAGACTTTATTAAAGTGTCAAGTATTCTAGCGCTTGGGCGCTAATTGGAGCTAATTAGGGACACTATAGTAAAAATCATATCAATTTAACTCAAATCAGACGAAACACCGACTTTCTTAAGAACCGTTTCAGGTATAGTGGTCTGGAATTATGGAACAGTTTACCAACTCTGTTGCGGCGGGCAGGATCTCTAGCATCTTTTCATGCTAGCTGCAGGAGTTTCTTTTGATGTAATTCCTTGGTTAAACACGGCTCTCATGTAAAACAGTTCACTTGATTTCTTGTAGTTTTAGATAGCTTATATTACCAATTTTAATAACCAGTATTTTACAAGTACTACTGAATGTAACTAAGGAGAATACCGTGGATAAATAAAGTTATTTCATTTGATTTGACGGGAGAGGGAAAACCGGAGTTCTCGGAGAAAAATTTCTCGGGGCAGAGTAGAGAACCCACAAACTCAACGGGGTTACCCACATATGACGCCAAGTGTGGGAATGAAACGCAGACCAGATTGGCAAGGGGGAAAGGGAATGATCTAACCGCGGCGCCAGCCCTGTTTCCCTACATATCAAGAGGACTTTAAGTAGGTGGAAAAATAATCTTAGTAAATACCAGACCTCAGACCTCATTGGGTCAAAACGAGTCCTGACGCCCTTGTATTTCTCGTACAGGGTTTTTGAAAGTTTTGGCGCCGCAAGGTGCCTTGCGAGCGCCGAGGGCGCGAGATACCTAGGGGGTCTGGGGGCATCCCCTTAGGAATTTTTTAAATAGAACACTAACAAGCCTTTTGCAATAAACGCTCACATGGTACAAAATCCGCCAGGCTGGAGGGCAAGCTAATTATTATTCCCCCACTGGGACATTAAAACAATGAGACCTGAACCAGTCAAGCTTGACTTGCCTTTGTTTTAATGTCCTAGTGGGGGGATAATAATGACCTTGCCCTCCAGCATGGCGGATTTTGTACCATGTGATCGTTTGTTGCAAAAGGCCTATCCCTTAGTTTTATTTTCAGAGACTTAATAAGTAGACAATCAAAACTATATGCATGGAAATGAGCATGCTACGACGTCTCTAGGGTATTCGTTTGAGGCCGTAGTCCAGACGTTTGGTCCGGTGGTTTTCCATTCCATGTCCGGCACTTTGATGCCAATATTTGAGGGGTTCGCTTTAATTTTTATTATATATGTTTTTACCTACTTTTTAAAGAGAATATGAGTGAAATCCAGCCTTGCTTGGCTATGAGAAACTGATTCTTGGGTTTCAAAAACACTCGACACTGCTTTTCTGAGTATAATATAAAGTTTCTTCTGACAACGATGCAGGCAGATTTAGCGTTTATAAGACAATAATTAACGTAGATAACGTATCTTGTTCTGAACCATATGTAATGGTCTTGAATAAATCCATACATTCTCGTTTCGTTGTCGAGAGACTGACAGTTTCCGTCCTGACCGGAATTACAACTGTACTAGATTGCAGCTTAAATTTTCAGTGAAAACTAATTGCGTGTTTGTCAATTGAAATGGATCCTTTTCGATTTTTTTCTCGCAGTTCCTGAATACGACCTTGGTGTATTTTATACATCAGAAAGAGAAGAGCACCAGCGACCAAAGAGAGCTCTAACAAGTGATGCCCTTCATGAAGAAAAGCTTTATAAATTAAACGCTTTTGAAGAAGAGGTTCCCCTCCAACTTTCACTGAATAGAAAACTCATGTCACCCGACCTAAAGGTTGAAGTCATGCGTAGTGATGGATCGATGGAGCATCATCCCATTCCCAGAAACACTTTCTACCTTGGAAAGCTTGCAAATGACCCAGACTCTATGGTAGCAGTGAGAGATGACGGAGGGCTGGTGAGAAAATCATGGCCACGTGATCACTTTTGCCGTTCGCGTTTCACGTAAAACGTGATGTTAAATCTCTCTAATATCATCTCAGAGACCGTGGAAGGGAGGGGAGGGGGTTGGTAAAGCGACAGCCCATGCCAATCATCAGGGAGTTAAAGCAAAGCCGACGGGGACGGCTACGGTAACGCCACAAAGCAAGAATGTGATTGGTTAAAAAAGGAAAAATACACGTGCTGCACGTGCAACACGAATTTCCGTCCATTTCTCTGCCGTACTCCACAAAACAACTACGTGAAATCAACGAATTTTAGGTTGCGGCAACAACGTGAGCATATAACAATGAAAAAGTCATATTCAGTTTTGATTTTAAAATTAACCGTTCGTACCCATCCAGTTACAGGATAGTTCGCTTGTATT
>CASBPP010000005.1:237500-275000 GCA_949126865.1 Montipora capitata | reverse complement strand
GGAGTTTGAGCCCGTGACCTCGCGAAATCATGATCGCTGCGACGCTCTAATGACTCTGAGCTATGAAGCCACTGACGTTGAGAACTGGTCATTGGTGGGTTTTAATTTTCCCCAGAGGAATGAATCAATGAACGAAATGATGTATATGTTAAGATTAACATAGCTTAGTGAGAATCATAGCTTACAAATGACCAGCTTTCAACGTCAGTGGCTTTATAGCTCAGTTGCAGCGTCGCACCGGTATCGCAAAGTCACGGGTTCAACCTCGTTGAAGTCCTGAATTTTTTAGGCTTCTTTACGGCATTGCTAAAATTGCGTCCACAACTGTGTGGATTATAGCTTTACTTGAATTCATATCCGAAGTTCAGTATATAATTCATTTCATATATCATTTGAAGATCGAACTGAGATTTCATCATTTCAACTTACCTTTAATGTTTCCCTGTCTATGTTTCTGCTGTGTTTCAACGGTCGCTGTGTCGTGTTCAAACTGTATGTACGAGGATCTTTTCCATCGTTTGTGGACACTACCAGCCCCCTGACGTCGCTGGCAGGGCTTCAATTGCACAGCTAGTGGATTGAAATGAAAGAAAAACCTTTGCCCTTGAATTCCACGTGGATTTGTGGCCGTGGGAATATTTTATCCGGTAATATTTTACTCAATTTGGTCACTTGGTACTTTATTATAACCGCTGGCAATCGAGGAACTGATAATGGCTCAATTCGCGTTAAATCTGAAAAGAATAAATAAATAAATAATAATAATAAAAGAACGAAACACACACACAAAAAGGAAGGAAGCGATCCACATTGGCGATAAGGTTAGGCTTTTTTATTGAGAATTTTATCCTAAAACTATCCCCTCAGTTCTTTTATCGGGATTCCCGTACAAGTCCTCATATTTTTGTTGGCTTTCCCTTGCACTGAGCTTAGGGCGCCATTCTTCTCTGTCTTATGAAAGGGAGCAATAAATTTTGACTGACAGGCGTTTCAGGAACGATATTTTCTCCGTCCGTGGGCGAACGAAGGTTTCGAAAATATCGAGGGGTTGATTGCAGGCGGTTTCTCACTCCCCACTTGCATTCTCGTTTGACTTCGGTCCAGGTTTTCTACGGCCATATTCAAAAGGATCACTTGAAAAGTCAACCTCGGGGAAAAGAAGCGTCTAAAATTAGCCAAACCGTCTGCTACGCGGGCTACAAAAAAATGATTTTACTTGACTTTACCTGCGGTAGTCAGCGAGTGAGCAAGTTGCTTTTGCCACGAAATAAGGCAACATCTTTTTATTTAGCTGTAACTTCATACAGAGGTATTACACGTAAAATGAGTAATAGTGGGCTGCAGTAATCTACTGCCAGTAAAAATTCATTGCGTGCGCTCCTATTTCTAACAAGTAGGAAATATATCTTATACTAGTAACTATATGTTTATCTACCCTGCTTTACGGAGGTTTCCTTAATGTACCTCTCTGGCGAGATGGAAAGAAAACCTCTGCAGGGATTTCCTCGATGCAATCCAGAACTTTGGACGAAAAAATAAACTCTTAACCGGTTTAAAACCCGCTATAACCAATTTGAATTTTAACGCTTGCCCAATGGCTACTGAGTGGAAGTGACGCTGCATTGACGTCATATCGCGCATTCGTGACTGACCCTTAGGAGATACATGCAGAGTCTCCTTTCCTTCTCACTAGAGAGGTAAGTAAAGGACAACTGCCAAGCTAGGTAATCATTTCTATCGACACAGATTACAATAATGACGGGGCAATGATAGTCTGAAAGCATGAAGACATGTTTCACGCTAAAAAAATCTCGGTGTGTGGTTATACACAGTTTTAGCATGTGACTACATGGTATTGATTTCTTCAAAAAGGTATTTCGAATTCAATCCACACCCCAGTAAAGTTCATCAAAGCTACTGTGAAGCAATAACTGTGACTGTCTTTAAAGTAGAAAGAAAACGATATTTTTTAGGCAAACACGGAAAATGAAGAAATTGCGAAACATTCAATTTGATACTACCAATGTGTTCGACCCACAAAAAATTTAAACTTTAATAAAAAAATTCGTTAAACGCCTTTTAGAGCTTAACAGGACGCACTCTTCAGGCAGCGTCTAACGATCGCGTTGTGTCTTAATAAAGAAAATCTGGCGACAGCAATAAAGGCATGTAATAGATATATATGTTAGAATGAATAAGAAGATGCAGGAATAAGTTATATGGCATGTGTAACAATAGTAAAAGATGTCCGTTTGTAAATTAGGATGCCCATAGGAAACTTAAGCAGACGACGACGACTAAGAGAGTCATCTACAAATTCAATATGACTTAAAAGAATTTTAATATTTTCGTAGTTATTCAAAATGTTTGGTACGTCAGGTGTATGCCATTTTTCCAGGAATAAAATTGGAACGAACAGTGAGAATGTTTGAAGAAATGTTGACTGTTTTCGTTGAATGTTTACGTCCTACATTTCACGTTTTTTGTCAGCTTGAGCACTGTTAAAAAAAGATATAAAAATGTTAAAGGAACGTGAAGAGCATCGTTGTTTAAGGCTGTGTACTACTCAATAGCGAATTAAGCATGAGCAAAACCTATTGACGCAAAAGGGGAAACTGTCGTCAATTAGCATCTCTTGTTCTAACAAAACGTGATCGAAACACTTCGCACTCTGTGTACCCATTGCTGCAGTAAATACATGCTAGCGTCGCAATTAAAGACCAACCCTTAAGCTCCATGAAATAACATGATCTCGCAGTTGGCCCTCTTTCAGTCGGCGTGATACTTTATTTAAAGAATTGCGTGCAGCGAGAATGCTGTTCATGCCCGGATTTTCCAGGCCTTTTTAACGCTACTTGAATTCCTTTGAAAGACAACCATTCTCAAGTATAAAGCGTCATGGAATTTCAACAGCGTAACTGAAAGGAATCTTTAGTTTTAATCGCGTCATTTCAAAATAAATGCATGTGATTATTGCTTTTGCTGAAACAGCTGATGTGCACCTGTAATTCAGCTCATCTAAAAATCAGAAGAGAAGTATCTTTCGTGTTTATTTCATTAAGGTAACAGAGGGCCTTCGTTTCTTGAAGCAGTAATACCCACTAAGACATTAAATATTGAAACAAGTTGATTCCATAAGTTTCTTGTAACTACTAGACTGACCAATATACAGGTTGTAAACGCTTAAATTACTTGTATAATAAACTTTATCTATCTGCGAGGGAAAAAAAACTGACGGATATAAGAATGAGTTAAAATCCCGCATTTATTCGGATGTCACTCCCAATACGGGGCAAGTTTGTTGCCAAGAAGGACTATGAACAAGATTTTAAAGTTCAAGTCTAGCTAAAGTCAGTTGTTGCGAATGTTCTGTAAATGTCCGATCGCCGGTTTTTCGGACTAATATTTTTGGAATTTAAAAATACCCATAAAATGACCGAGGCATAATAGAGTACTTTATTACTAACTTATTATTCCTTCCGTTATTGGTCACCAGAGCCTTGTGAAATTGTAAATTAGAGAAAGTTAAACATCTTGAGTGCCTGTGTGTTTGTAAGGAAACAGTAAGTATTAGCATCCCAACACACTTCAAACCAGATTCCATTTCAGTCTTGAGATTACATCTTAAACCTTTCAGATTCTTTGATGGAATCGACATGTACCTTCCGAGTATTCTAATGTCTTTTTATGTATACATATGAATACGTTCACGAATTTTGAACTGGATGAAGAAAAATGATTCATAATGATTTACAGATCTGAAGATGTGTTTGAAAAATAAATTCTCGTGCGTGTGTGATCTAGAATATAAATGTATTGACACAATCAATTGTTGACTGAAAGTTGCAATTGGGATAACGAATCAAGAGAGTTTTTATCCTGTCTTGATAAGGACTAGTGCTTTGTATTGTGTATCACAATTCGATGTCTTCTCTGATTAGTCGTGCAGCTATGGGATACGAGTGGCAAAGCGATGATACTGTTTGAGAGATAGTTGTTTGTGCGTACCGTAATTTAGTTTAACCGATATTTACGATCCGTTCAGTACAAGTAATATTGAAGAAAGATTTCAAACTTTACATGTGCCGAATCTAATGCAAATGAGAAAAATTCTATTGTTTTCGCTCATTTGAATTAGATTCGGCACATGTAAAGTTCAACGTTTGAAACGGGCCTTATCCTGGGTTAATGAGGGAACAACTTTTCCACTCGCGCTCTCTGGAACTTGCATCATGCACCAAATTGAGTGATGCGCTGTACTGGGAAAAAAATCAATAATTAATTATCTGGAAACAGAATATCGTTTTAGTTATTATCGAGTCACTTTCAAATGCGGCAATAAAAACTTACCGGGCTACTATTAGGTTACCCATGTATAGTTACAAACGAGCCGAAACCGTCAATGCACCGATCGATATGTTAGAAGTACTATAAAAAAAGATCTAGTTCATAGGTATGCGTTATTAATCTCTTTTCAGTTGTCTGGAAAACCGTTTACAGCTGTTATCGCAAAGGAAATGAAAACGCTGTCAGTGTTCTTGATTTGTGTTGCCATTTGTCAAATTGTCGACAAAACAAAGTCTCAACAATGTTCTGCATTTGGATCTGAGGAGTCCATCTTGGGATGGATGTTGCAAGGACACATCTATCAAACAATGATGGCCAATATTGGCCTTCATTGCCTTTCGGTCTGCCTTAAGGATGATCGATGCCAAAGCTTCAACTTTGTGATGGTTGTCCGTATGTGCGAATTCAGCGATCGCACCAAGGAAGCCAGGCCTGAGGAATTTATTCCCGATGCAGACAGATACTACTTCAGAAAATACATAAACAGAAGTAAGTGGAATTTAACAAGGCTTGTTGCATGGAAAAGATGGCTAAAACAACGATAAAGAAATAATACCAGTTTCTCAATTTTATTCCCACTAGGCTCCAGCTCTGAACTAGCAGCCGAGTCCTGCAAGGAAATTAAGATGAGTGAGGGAAGGTCATCCAACGGCAAATACTGGATGTCTTTAATAAAGCCAGGGGTTCCAGTACTTGCATTTTGCGATATGAAAACTGAAGGTGAGATCTGATAACTTCGCACTTCTGTAATTAATCTTCTTCTCCGTGTTCTTCTTCATCTCCATTGGCTATATCCTAAAGTCAGGATTAACGTAAATTATCATCCTCATCTCCATCTCGAACCCCATCTTCATTTTCACCTACATCCACATCTTAAACGTCATCCAATTACATCTTTATAGCCCTTATATTTTATCTGTATCTATTTCCATCTTCATCTGCATCTCCATCTGCGTCATCTATTTAAATTATTTTTCCTTCTCTTAACCTCATCCGCGTTCCTTTTTTCTCCTGCATTCTTTTAACTGTCTCGTCCTGTACCACCTTTTCGTCTTCAACGTTTTCCTGGTTCCCTCGAAGCAAAACTACCTCTGTCTTTTGGGGTTCCTTATCCTGTTGGACTTAAAGCAAAATTATGGGGCGGGTTTGGAGATGGACTACATGTTAATCGCGGTTTAAAATGTTCCTTTATGTTGTAGATGTTGATGAATGCACTGCTTCTTCACCTGTGTGCCATGTAAATGCTACATGCAGCAACACTCTTGGTTCCTACAGATGCACTTGCAAACCTGGATATCCTGGGGACGGAAAAACTTGCAGAGGTAATTTAACGTCCACCAGAGACAGTTCAAATAAGCATTTTCGAAAATAAAAAGGGAGTAACTTTGCACGCAAATCTATAGTAAGGGCTTGAGTCAACGATTTTGAATACTGTACATGTATTACGTATTTATAAAATAAACACATTGAATCCCGGGTCAGAAATCCGTTTTTTAGGACTTGGTCAACTCAACAGTTGGCTGGGGTTAGATGCCATGAAAACGTATTAAAAGTTATCTCACGGGTAACGGATGATAATTCAGATACCAATTTAAGTAATAGATAAAACATTGGCGTCCGAACTTTATGTGAGAGTTATCGGCCTGAAGCGAGGGGTTATGTGATTTATTCCCCTCGTGCGTTGTCCGAGGGCGCAGCCCTCGGCAACGTACGAGGGGAATAAATCTCATAACTTCGAGCTGAAGGCCGATAAACGGCTTATTTTTACACTGGCAAGGATTCATCAAGGGATGCAAAAATACACTGACGAAAACTGCCTCTATTGTTCATCTTTCTTTTGTTTTTCAAGACTCCATGTTGGCACTGGTGGGATTTACAAGTTTCTCAGCTTTTTAATTATGTTAGTTTTTTAAAGTCGCATTTCGAATTAGTTGTTCGTCTTGTTCGTAGTGAATGCTAGGAACAGGCTAGCAATGTTGAGCGATTCAGAGTCAACTGTTTATTACTCAAAGCAGTTTTAGTGGCAGCACCTCAATTGAGCTTTCGGAAAACAGCTCATGATAGGAGGTTTTCACGTGACGTCATTGCCGCCATGTTGGTGGACGAAAGCAAAAGATCTCTCATTAGCTTCTTTTGTTCGTCCACCAGAAGTCGTACATTTCCCTATTGTTATTGGTGTCCCTAGAGGTTGGTTGAAAACGTCCTATTGAACGTAATGGACATCGTACTGTGAAATCACTTCACACCTATCAAAGTGTTAGCGACGCGCAGAAGGAAATTGTGTGCGATGTTTTGCAAGGATCAGCAACTGATTTTTTGGGGGCCTCAGTAGCGTGGAAAGCGATGAACCACCGACTAAGAAAATCCGCGAATGTGCCCCAAAAGAAAACACTGCTCAGTTCGATTTTAGAAATTGTAGCGTCGTATTTAATATTTCCAAATAAACATTGGTAAATTTGTTCTTCATGAAATGCTAATTTAAATGCGAGGGGATTTTGTATTAATATGCAATGGGGATAAGTCACTTATCCCCCTTGCTTATTAACACATAATCCCCTCGCATTTAAATTAGCTGTTCAATAGCCCAGCTCTTCCCTTCAAACAATCAAAGCCAGTTGATTTGGTGGTTATGTAATATATTCCCCCCGAAAAGAGCAAATGAATCCGAGCTCATGTAAAAATAAGGCCATTTATCTTGAAATGAAACAATAGATTGTGATTGATATGTTAATTACGTGGGCTTGGAGTTGTCCCATAGAAGCTTGAAATTATTTAGCATTGAATTTAGAAATTAATTTACATAGAGCTTTTGTAGTGGAAACATTGCCGGTCGGTTTCGGTCTCCAAAGAGTAAAGAAGAATAAACCAGTGTAGTGTTGGAGCCACTCCGAAAGAAACACAATACAGCAATAAATGGGATAGAAAAGCCTTCGAGGAATGGCAGCAGCGGCGACGGCAAAATAAAATGCAATGTCAAAAGTTGTTGGAGTGGCCGATCTCAAATGCGAAAATGTTCAAGATGTGACCTTTTCAGCAGAGCACCCATACATCTGACCTGAATTGTGCGTTTCTGTTGCCTGTCATCCTTATGAATTATTAATGAAGTTTACAAAGTCTCTTAAAAAGTTGCTATTTTTATTCATTTTTAGATTTCGATGAATGCACCTCCTCCATTGCCGTTTGTCATGTAAACGCATTATGCAGCAATACCTTTGGCTCTTATCACTGCGCCTGCAAGCTGGGATACGCTGGTGATGGAAAAACATGCAGAGGTAAACTCCAGAAGAAAGTACTACATTACAGTTCACATAACCAGTCACAGAGCAGCCAGTTCGACAAGCAGTTTTCATGATACTCCGGCTTAAAATGATTGTTACGATTGAAGACCCGACCCGACCCAACCCAGATCCTGGTGTTTTGTTCGGGGCTGATCTAAGGCTGCTGTTACACGAGTCCTTTCGTGCGTTTACTAATAAACGTCATTTGTTATTAATGAAGTGTAAATTGATTTCACGCGAAAGTCGACCCAGAAGGAACTTCTTAGAAGGAAATATTAGCAAATGTAACCAACTTCCCTCTTCCCTTTTTTCTTCAAAGATTTTTCCTGTCTAGGATATTTGTTGCCTAAACTGATTCTTGTTGTCTAGAATAAGGTAAAAAAGTAGGATGGCGCATTGATAAGAGCACTAACCTCGCATCAGTGTGGTTGGAGACCACACTCGGCGTCGTATGTACATGTGCGTTTAGCATGTAGGTTCTTTGCTCTGCTCCGAGAGGTTTTTCTCCGAGGTCTCCTCCTCAAAAACCAGCTTATGTTATGGTTTGAGTTAACTTGGTTTGATTTGATTTTTGTACAGTGTCTCGGACGTCTAAAATACAGTTGACACTGAAAGAAATGTATAACTGCTGGGTTATAGCCGAATTTTTGTGTTTAGCAATGCGTTGTCTTGGTGAAGGTGTCGGGCTGTATACCCAACATAATCAACATCGCACAGATCACAGTGAAGTAATAAACAACCCATTGCCGATCCACAACTGATGGCTTAATTTCTTTGAATTTAAGATCTTGCTGCAATGTTTTTTTTCTCACGAAAACCGGTTGTACTGCAAAACAATTCTTGTAACTAAGATCGCGTAATTGTTTCCGGACCGCATTGGCAGCCACTTGATCTCTGAATGGAAGACTAATTCTCACTGTGCCACGGTCATTCGTGTTTCGTACCGCCCTGTTTTCCGAGGCATTATGCAAAATAACGTTGTTAATGTAGTAGAGTTATTTAGGTCAATCGGATAGTCAGTCGCCTTGAGCTAACGTTTTTTATCAAAAGTTACACAGTTTTTAATATATTTCTTAGTATGTGTCGATATGTTTTATCTCATTTTTTTTTATAGTTCAATGCTTAAGACGACAATAATACAAGTGACAAACTTTGTTTAAAAATGGTAAAGTAATTTCTAATATACAGAGGAGCCTCTCTAAGACTGTCCCGCATGTAATGTTATTACATTTGTCTGGTAGATATCAACGAATGCAGAGCAGCGCCTTCGCCTTGTCATGTCAAAGGTGAATGCCATAATAACGAAGGATCTTATGAGTGTTCATGCAATGCTGGATTCACAGGCGATGGGAAATTTTGTATCGGTACGAGGTTGATCGATTTAAAATTATTTTGATATTTTTTTACGTTAAACAATAATTTTATGTTAAACAATAACTTCCTGACTCTACTTTCTTGGATAGCGTAACTTGTGGGAAACGCACTTTTTTCACAGAATGGCACGATACGCGAGTAACTTTATTTGGAGCGAGAGACGCAAATAACCTTTTAAATGTAAGTATAATGTTAGTATTGTAAGTAATGTAAGTGTAGAAATTAAAAAATAAATAAATAAAAAATAAATAAAAAATAACCTTTTACATTTTTCTAACTTGTGGCCCTCTTAGTTCAGTAAACAGACCACAACAACGGGAACTCCATGCCCTACACTTTGCGAATACGTGTGGGTCATTTTACGCCCCACAGGGTTATGAACACCGAAGGGCTGTGAGACAGAGCCTATGGTTTATCGTCCTTAACCGAGAAGACTGGAGAGTCTAACCATTTCAAAATGCAATTACAAAGGCAGCACCCTCTCCTCGGTTATTGTTCCCAAAACCCGAGGAGACAACCTAGAAGTACCCGAGCAAAAAGGGTATTGATAGATATTGGTTTTGCTCAACCGGGCGCGCAAGGTGGTATCGGTGTTGCTTAAACGGGCACTCAAGTGGTATTGGTATTGCTCCACACGACCGAGGTGTTTTAGGAGTCACGACGTCACGTTAGAAACTCGCAAGAAAGAGAACCAAAGTACTGTTCGGATTAGTGACTGAAAAATCAAACATTGAAGCAGATCTGATTCAAATCGAGTTGTCTGGCTCAGAAATTGATTTTGCCTGAACACAAATCAGAAACAGGGGCGACGATATGTCAGACGAAAATCGGATATATAATAAACATACCTCAACTGCCTTTCATACTGTCTTAGGCGGGGGCAGATGTAGTGAAAACTATCACTAGTTTAAAGGCTGTGAGTGGTGGCTTTGCCGGAGTTAATTTTTTTTTTTTTTTTTTTTTTTTCATCCTGCGATCACCCTTCACAGTAGTCGGATGCTCAACCACTGAGCCGCTCGGTCGGCGGTCTTACCATCGAGTATTAATTACTGCAATATCTAAAAGGGAATAACCTTTTGTTAACTAAATGTCGTTTTGCTATGTGAACACCTGGTGAAACGCCTTTCTATACAGGCCTTCTATGAGTAAGGATGAGGAAATGTTCAACTTTTCAGACTGGGATAAAACATTAGTAGTGAAAGTATGATGTCAGAGATGGTTTCTGTTTAAAATTGAAAAGCCGTTTTCCTAAACATTATGGTATTGATGTTGTATTTTGGTTTTAGATTTCAACGAATGCAATGCACCAATCTCGCCCTGCCACCTCAAAGCCACCTGCAAGAATAACGATGGATCTTATTTGTGTTTATGTAAGGCTGGATACACTGGAAACGGGAAAACCTGTACTGGTAATAACACCTTTGTCACTTTCGGTCATGTGATTGAAAGCTAGACTCTTTGAGAGGGTACCCAATTGGCTTGCGATTGGCTCTTCGGACTAGCAACTAATTTTTTTTTTTTTTTTTTTTTTGCTTCTTGTCTTTTCCGGTCTGTCCCGTTAACGCTTAAGAGCTTATCGATTTCAATTTCATCTCAGTCCCCACCCTCCTTCCTCAATGTCACACCTTAGAGGGATTTTCTTTCTTCTCATTCAATGATCAAACAACCGGGGACGGGTCAAGAGTAAGGCTGATAATACAGACCACATTTGATGTGTTCTTAATGCTGTTTCATTTTTGTTGTAGATGTTGATGAATGCGCTGCGTCCTCTCGTGTCTGTCACATAAAAGCTTCATGCACCAATACGCCTGGCTCTTACCGATGCACTTGCCTTCCTGGATACTCTGGTAACGGGAAAAATTGCAAAGGTGAAATTAAACATAATCACTTGAAAGTTAAATATGAGGCGTATCTGCAAAGATATTAAGGACATTTGTCAAGAAATTACCAGAATTTTAACTGCAATTTTACTTCGTGCATTTGAAACGACGTATACAATGTCTGTGCACAAGTTTGTTTTTAGTGTGATACATGTGAGCATCGTTTCATTCTTGTAAACCGTATGATGACTTTAGCAAGAAAAATGGCCATATTCTAGAATACCGGGACAATAATCTGCATATAAATTGTGTGATTTGATATACTTTTATAGAAAAGCCTGCTAAATGTCATCCGAGAAAAATGAAGACTTGCATCACAGACTATATTCCTGAAGTCAAATTACTCATTGACAAAACTCGCGCACTCTTCACGGAACAGCGAGTATGTTAAACTGTTACTATGTATCACGTTTTATTGCCTGTAATATTGAAGAGATTTTCTGAAAACCCCTCCAAAATTCAAATTTTCCAAAAACGAATAAAAGGGACATTATTACTGTAAGGAATGATGCTATTTATGTCGTCGACTTTGACCTCCTCGGGTCAATAGATGCATTCAGCCAGAAAAATGAGCCAATCATAGATAAGGGCGGAGTAAGGATAGGTCTAGTTAAGGGATTGCAATCTTCGTGACTGGCGCTCTTAGCTGTTCCTTCACGGACTAAACTTGGATTATCAAGATTTTTCAGGCAAGTTGTATGCTGCTTAAGTTCTTTTTTAGAAGGCTTTATTCTCCCTAAACGTTTGGCATGGCTCCACCTCGGGTATTGATTCTTGGCCACTCCTTTATCCGCCGTTTAAAGGACTTTATTGCCTCTCATCCCGACCTTAACGCCAATTTCCTCATTGCCGAAGCCTGCGAAATCAAATGGCATGGTGTTGGCGGTAGAACTATTGCAAAGGCACGTGCTTTTGATTTACCGATGGTTGAGTCTTTTCTGCCCCAGATTGTCATTTTACAGCTGGGATCGAACGATCTCGTACACGCTGACCCGTTGTCGATAGCTTCTGCTATTGAGGATTTAGTCACTTTGCTTCATGACCGCTTTCAGGTCAAACGTGTTTGCGTTTGCCAAACTGTTTATCGAGAATCGAGCCCTATGTATAATAAACGCGTTCGCGATTTAGTCAAGTACTTGAAGGTCCTGCTAGAGCCACTCCCGTACTCCTTCTATTGGAGGCACAGGGGTTTTTGGAATACCAAGGTTAGCCTTTATTCCAGCAATGGCGTTCATTTAAACTCGCGCGGCCATTATCGACTTTTTAGGTGCCTCAGAGGGGCCGTTTTAAGATGCCTACATTCCCTACACAATGAGAGCATTTAAGCAATCGCAATCTCTCATCATTGAAAAGATTTGCTATTTATTTGCTATTTGTTCGCCAGTTCCTTGCGGTTTATGTTCACCAAGCCGATGAATATCTAATTTTAGTGAATCAGCCTTCAGTTGGAATTACACGTTGCTGACTTTTTGGCTGCAGCATTCCACGCTGTTCACAACTTCTTATATCATGTGCGGATATCCGCCTGATGGCACAGTGTGCCCGATGTTATTTGTTATACCGGCTTTGGTTGTTTTTTATTGTGAGCTAATTACAGAAGCCATACGGGTGTACAATCCTTTCGACCACCGAGTAGGTTAGGTGTGTCCAATGCACTCGGCTTCTGTTTTTTCTCACACCGCTATGGAACTCGGCTTTTTGTTACGTTTTTGCGCTAGCACACACGCTCTCGCTGTTGTCATTTTTTATTCAGGCTATTTTACAATACGCCCCTCTGAGGAATTTCCTGCTCCGATTCATTTTTCCGATAGCCCAGCTTATCAGTTTAACCAGATGCGGGCCATCTGTTGATTCTTAATTGACTTCTAATCATTGTGGGTAACACTTGCAGTCACGCTTCCCTTTTAATTAGCTTAGTTTATCTTTTCGGTAGCCTTTTTCATCATCAGCTATGCCTCCCAAGAAACGCTCGTTGGGTACAAATTCTCGTCGCTCAAAGCGGTTACGTCCTTCTGAGCTCCCTGAAGTGGCTCCTACAACGCCCTCCGTGGCTTCATCTGCAACTCCTCAAGCCAATAACGACTCTGGGCTTATGCAAGTGAATGTCGAGGCTCTGGCAACTACAATTTCTGTGGCCGTCACTGAAGCCGTGAATGCTGCCCTAGCGAATCGCCGTTCCAGCACCAATGACGAGTTAACCCCAGTTCCTTCCACGTCAATTGTGCACCCAAATGATCAGGCGGTGGACGACGAGGTAACGGCGCTCACGGGAGTCTCAGGTACGCTTGAATCTTGCACCTTGTCTGGGACCGAAGATGGGCCCCGCCAATTATTTACCAGCATCGCCATTTCCCTGGGATCACGCGTGAGTGCTAAGATCAAAGCCAAGATTTGGCAAAACGAATATGTAGACTTTGGGGCGCTGTTAGGCGTTGGGCCCCCGACTGAAAAGTTCGCACTATCACTCTCGCCGGGGAATACTATTTCCTCACCGAACCGTCTCCATCTAGAGCCCGTGCAGTCCTCTAAAAAGGTGCAGACCATTACGCAGTGGATAACTGCCTTCAATACTTTTGTAGCAATTTATGTAGAAAGGGTGCCCCAGGATGCCCCAAAATTAATGAAGTATTGTGAAGTAGTGCGCGATATTGCCTTTAAGTCGGGTGAGTGGCTTTTCTACGACGAGCAATTTCGTTTTCTGAGGCAGTCCGCCCCTGAACAGCACCCATGGGATCAAATTCACTGGGAACTATGGCTCAGGGCGATGGTGAATTCCCGCGCGAAAATACCCGCTAACCAAACCCATGACAATCGACCCCATGCTCGTTCACGCACCTTTCCCAAGGGTACTTGTTGGACATTTCATGCCGGGAAAACCTGTAGTGGCTGCAATTACGAGCATATCTGCTACAAATGCGGGGCAAAACACCCCGCAAGTCACTGTTCCGCGTCAGGGAACCACACTC
Source organism: Montipora capitata (assembly GCA_949126865.1). Taxonomy (NCBI): domain Eukaryota; kingdom Metazoa; phylum Cnidaria; class Anthozoa; order Scleractinia; family Acroporidae; genus Montipora; species Montipora capitata. The sequence goes on along the minus strand of CASBPP010000005.1, from coordinate 261,155 downwards.
GCCACGGTCCCCCTAAATCAGGAACATCCGGCGTCCTCAGTTCTGCTCAGCACACCGGTCACGTCCGTAAAGGTGGATCGGCTTGAATTTTTGCTCCAGGATTATGTGTCTAATTTGGCTAGATATTTGGTCCATGGCTTTCGTTATGGTTTTTCGTTATTGGCAATCGCGCCCCGTTCGAGTCTCCTAATCTGAAAAGCGCCCTACAAAACCCGGATTTGGTCCTGTCTAAATTGCAAAAGGAAATTGATGTTGGCAGGATTGTTGGACCTTTAACCAACGCTCCCTTTCCTGATTTTCGCACCTCGCCCATTGGCATAGTTCCCAAAAAGACACCAAACGAGGTTCGCTTAATTCAACACTTATCCTATCCCTCGGGTTTTTCGGTTAATGATAACATTCCCGACGACTGTTCTACTGTTCATTACGCCACCATAAATCAGGCAGTGAAAATTGTTCAGCGTTTGGGGGTTGGCTGCTTCATGGCAAAAACCGACATAAAATCGGCCTTTCGTATCATCCCTATACATCCTCAAGACTATTCCTTGCTTGGGATAAAATGGGCAGACAAATATTATTTCGATCGCTGTCTCCCGATGGGTTGTTCATCTTCGTGCGCCTTTTTTGAAACCTTTCGCACTGCTTTGGAGTGGCTATCGTTGCATAAATTAAGAGCATCAGCCGTCTTACACATTCTAGATGATTTTTTATTCGTGGCCCATTCTGCAGAGAAATGCGAAGCCGATTTGGCGAATTTTCTCCGCCTGTGCGATTATCTCGGAGTGCCGATTGCTCATGAAAAGACATTTCAGCCGAGGACGACACTTGAATTCGCGGGTATTACTCTTGACTCTGTTTCTCAAGAGGCTAGATTACCACCTGATAAGCTTCAAAAATGTCGCACGTTGCTTCATCAATTTCACAAACGTCGAACAGTTACCCTTCGGGAGCTTCAGTCCCTTATCGGTCTTTTAAATTTTGCGTGTTCTGTCGTAGTTCCAGGCCGCGCTTTCCTTCGTCGCCTTATTGACCTTACCAAAGGTATCAACAAGGCATTTCATCATATCCGTTTAAATAAGGACGCTAGGCATGACATCAAGCTGTGGCTTACTTTTTTAGACAATTTTAATGGTAGGGCCTTTTTCTTATCCGATCGCTGGGAAACATCAGCCACGCTGCAACTATTCACCGATGCAGCGGGCTCAAAAGGTTATGGCGCGGTTTTTGGTTCTCATTGGTTTTATGGCGCGTGGCCTGGATCGCTCTCGTCTCGAACTCTTCCCCATTACCCTTTCCGTGCATGTGTGGGGGTATCTTATGGCAAATCAGCGTGTTCTCTTTTTTACCGACAACGCCGCCTTAGTTGATATTATTAACAAGCAATCTTCCCAGCATAAACTTATCATGGCACTCTTGCGCCCTTTGATTCTTTGTTGCCTAAGGCACAATATTTTGTTTAAAGCACGTCATGTGCCTGGTCTTCAAAACAGTCGTGCCGATTTTATCTCACGTTTTCAGAAAGACTCGTTCAAGGCAATCACACCGGATGCAGACTCATTTCCCACTCCGGTTCCGACGAACCTTCTACCGGAGAGTTGGTCGCTAATTTGAGGGATCTTCTCAGTTCGGCATTAAAACCGGGCTCTCGCAAACTTTATCAACGGGCTTGGGCTGTTTTCCAAGATAAAACCTCAAGCCCCCAGCTTCCTTTGAGTCCAAACATGCTGGCTCTGTTTATCTCTTATCTATCGGCCCGCCAATTGGTGCCGTCAACTATAGCATCGTACATCTCCGCACTCAGTTACGTACACAAGCTTAAAAGTTTTTCCGACCCCACGAAATCTTTTCTTATTCAAAAGCTGTTGACCGCGGTGAGCCGCCGTCGCAAGAGTGATATTCGTCTGCCAATCACCCGCCCGGTCTTGCACGAACTTGTAAGGTCTCTTCGATTCACCAACTCTTCGGCTTTTCAACGAACTCTCAACAGAGCTATGTTCCTTTTAGCCTTTTATGGGTTTTTCCGCATCGGCGAACTAGCAGCCAATAGTGCTAAGTCAGTTTCCACCGTTCTTCAATTTAGCGCTTTGCGATTTTTAATTTCCGACGGCAAAGCTCATTTCCTCAAGCTGGTAATTTCCGAATACAAACACAACGTCAACAACCGCCCTTTTGAGATATTAATATCACGAGAAGACTGCCCCGAGCAGTTTTGTCCCGTGCAGGCCATTTTAGATTATCTCGTACTGAGGGGAAATCGCACCGGTCCGCTTTTCTGTCATTTAAATTTGGCACCGATTACGGCCGATCAATTCAATACTGAGTTGCAACGTTGCTTGTCATTCTGTGGCCTTGATACCCGTCGGTACAAAGGTCAAAGTTTTCGAATCGGAGCTGCATCGCATGCGGCTGAAAAAGGATTCTCTGATTCACAAATTCGCACTCTTGGCCGCTGGAAGTCCGATGCCTTTAAGGTTTACATCCGCCCAGAGCGTTTGCTTGCAAATTAAGTTCGTAGTTAGTAGCTGTATTGTTTAATCTGTCATTTCTACGCCTTACGTAGTTCACGCATGGGCTGCTACGTGCCCTGTAACATTACCCCGGGGCTTAATATAATTATCACATCCTTCTTAACAGTCAATCATCGTTAACTTTTCATTGGCGCCTTGGTAGTTCAGGCATGGGCTGCTACCAGCGAGTCAGTACATTTGATTGTTCTCTTCCGCAGTGACTTTTCAGGGGTACATCTGTTTTCTCTGCCATTATCATTTTTCCCTCCTGGTTGGCAATGTTATGGTTCAGTCATGGGCTGCTATATACGTGCCATTTAATTGTAATTTCTCTTTTCGCCTATAATATGTATATTTTTTAATTTTAGAGTGTGAGTTCGCTTATACACTCTCGCTTGCGGCTGTAGTTCAGACATGGGCTGCTCCGGCCGTGAGCACATTAGCTATTCGCGTTGACAAGTATCGTCGTGCTCTTTGCGTGGTCTTGGTGGGGCTGCCACATTTCTGTGGCCTTGGCGTTTTTTCTCGCCCCACCTTTGCTGAACATGGCTTTAATTTACTGCGGTTTTTATTGATTTCGTTGATGATATAATAAATAGCCACGTTGGTGGCCGAATAACGCCAACATGTTTGTAGTTGTCTTTTTTTAGGTTTCCATGTCTCAGCAAACTTAGTGCGACCACTTGCAAAGTGCACGGCTTGCTCTAATTAGCAATATTTTATATCAAGGCCGGGGAAAAGTGTCGACATAAATGCCGATTATATCTCGGAAGAAAAATGTTACGTCACTCGTAATATATGGGCACAGGATTGATAGGGTGGGATCGTTTCTTGCCCTTCCCGTTTTTTGACATAGTGGAAGTAGAGCGCGAAAAGTAACCACCATGAATTGTCTCTTGGAAAGAATAAACTTCGCTTTGGGAGAGTTTTTAACCCACATTACAAACAAGTTTAAAAAGCGAGATTTGAAAGAACGAATTTTTATGTGATCTCAGGCATCGATCTCCCGCATAAGTTTGTCTTTCTAGGAAACAGGTTAATGGAGCGCTACACATCTTGATAAACCTATGAAGCTATAATGGAGGAATTAAATGATAAAGAATATTTAAGTAACTTATGATTAATTAAAAAGTCAGCAACGCCGACATAATCATAGGGAAGTCTCCTTGGGAAGCTCCACTGCATGCCAATAGGCAACGCCCAATCGTACTTTCTGTTTAATTAACCTTGTACTTTCAGGATTCTCTCCAACTGCTTAAGCTGCATAGTTCACTTTGATAATGAGTTTGAATAACCTATAACTTGCTTAATTCTATACACGCCTTCTATGAGTAAGGATGAGGAAATGTTCAAATTTTCAGACTAGGATGAAACAGTGCTAGTGAAAATATGCTGTCTCTTATGGGTTCTATTCAAAGCTAAAAAAACAGGTTTCCTAAAGCTCATGGTAGTGTTTTGTATTTTGGTTTTAGATGTCAACGAATGCAATGCACCAATCTCACCCTGCCACCTCAAAGCCACCTGCAAGAATAACGATGGGTCTTATGTGTGTTCGTGTAAGGCTGGATACACTGGAAACGGAAAAACCTGTGCTGGTAACAACTTCTCTGTCACTTTCGGTCATGTGATTAAAAGGTAGACTCTTTGAGAGGGCACCCAATTGGCTTGCAATTGGGTCTTCGAACAAGTAGCTATTGTTTTTGTTTTGTTTTTTTGTTTTGTTTTTTTTTGTTTTGTTTTTTTTTTTTCAGATATAAATGAATGCACCTCTTTCTCTCCCATTAACGCTTTTAAAAGGGGTCTTAAAAGAGCTTATCGATTTCAACTTCATCTCAGTTCCCACCCTCCTCCCTCAATGTTATACCTTACATGGATTTTTCTTCCTATTCTTTTTTGCCTTTCTCATTCAATCAAACAACCGGGGACCGGGTCAAATGTAAGGCTGAGATACAGGCTACATTTAATGGGTTGTTGCGTTTTTGTTGTAGATGTTGATGAATGCGCTGCGTCCTCACGTGTCTGTCACACAAAGGCTTCATGCACCAATATGCCTGGTTTTTACCGATGCACTTGCAAACCGGGATACTCCGGCAACGGGAAAATGTGCAAAGGTGAAATTAAACATAACCATTTGCAAGTTAAAATATAAAGAGTCTCTGAAAACATATTAAGGACATTCGTCTAGGAATTACTAGAATTTTAACTCTAATTTTATTCAGAACGTTGTATACAAGTTTCCTTTAATTTGAAAATTCTTATGTGCTGGAAATAGTTTCTTTTTAGCTTTAGTTCGAACATGCAAATCCTACAAAGGGCTCAAGGGACTGCCATAAAACAGGGTCCAGGCCTGCTCGGCCAGTACTATCACATCCTTACGCTTAAAAAAACATGAACTTAACGGTTTGGGGAACCTGTGCTTAAACGATAACTTACAACAATAGTAATTGCGCGAACCAAATCCCAATAAAACCATAAAAAATCCCCTCAAAATCGCGCACAAAAATACGCGGGTATACATTCGGAACCAAATCCAAAATAAACGCCATGTTAATAAGTAAACGTCAATTATATAACGCTATGTACAATTGTGCAGGAACGGTGTGGTGTTGCTTCGTGATTGGAGGTAAGTGCTTCTATAATCTTTAACTGCGGTGCCTTACCCATCTCTGCAGGATTTTGCCATACTGCCTTGGGGACTAGCGTGCTGTCAGGCTCTGCGATTGTTGCATGCAGGTTTTGCTGATGGGGTTGCTTCTGGTTGGCCCGCATGTGCCTGCTGATTTACTGTTGTCTTGCTGGCCCTTCTTTTGGGGGTTTCTGGAAAAATGTTGGTCAGAGAATGTGTACTGTGATCGAGCCTGTGTCTCGGGCCATTGCCAGAGATATATATGTCATTCTCTTTTCACAAACACCCGTGACTCTGCATCAGCGACAGCGATGCTAACTGTGCGCCGGTATGTGACTTGGCAGACTTGTCAAGCTTGGCAGACGAGCAGGAGCTTCGACGAGTGCATTGTTGGTTTCAAATATGGTGTGTCTTCCTACTATATACGACTGGAGCTTCTAAAGACCAAATGTTTATTTGTTTATTTTTTATTTATTTTTCGGCGTGGCGATGATTAAGACTGAGCAAGATAATAGTTGAAAAGTGCTGTTTTGAACGATTTTTTAGTTGTCTTTTCACGTATAGATAAGGGAATATCATTCCTTTAAGGCATAGGTTGCATCCTTTGCTTAAGCTATTGTAGGGTGAGCTTGATGAAATGATACGCCGTGACTGAACTTGTTCCAGACATTGACGAGTGTTCATCGGAAAACGAGTGTAACAAGAATGCTACCTGTACGAATACCGTAGGATCTTACAATTGCACGTGCAAAAAAGGATATGAAGGAGATGGAAGAAACTGCTCTGTCAAAAACATTTATTTGCTACTCCGAGTTATATGCTTCTCACGAAGCAATCATCAGGCAACTGCCAAAAAGAAGGAATACATGGTGTTTTACAGTGATTCAATTTATCACGTCTTTTTATTTTTATTATATATATAAAGAGAGAGAGAAAGAGAGAGAGAGAGAGAGAGAGAGAGAGAGAGAGAGAGAGAGAGAGAGAGAGAGAGAGAGAGAGAGAGAGAGAGAGAGAGAGAGAGAGAGAGAGAGAGAGAGAGAGAGAGAGAGAGAGAGCTAGACGTATTGTCACTTTTGTAACCAAAATATAACACTTCCGTAACGTAAATGGCACTCATGTAACTCGTTTGACACTTAAGTAACTTGGCACTTTGGTAACAATGGCACTTAAGTAACATGAAGCGGCGCTTTGGTATCACTATGGCACTTAAGTAACATTTATGGCACTTTTGTAACCACTTATCAAGATGTCATTTTTGGCACTTCTGTAACTAATTCCTTATTTTCACTATTTTCCTTAACAAATCCAATAGGTATTGTTACAGTTTCAAATTTCATTTAAAAGAGAAAAGTTTCCCAACCCAACCCTTACCTCGTAGTCTTGTATTATTGCGTCCTAAAGTTATTAATATTAAAATATTAATATTGTGCGCTTCACCACTTGGCTGAGCGTTTTGAAGCAGGGTTTCATTGGTGGTGTGTGAATCCGGTAAAAAATCCAAGCAATCGCTGATTACAAAATTAACTTTGAAAAAAACTTTAAAATGTGAACTTTACTGCAAAACATATTGCTTCTTTTGTCATGTTGTTTGGTGGATAAACATGCACCCTAGATGCAAGCCTGAAGATGGGATGACTAAGTCTTACATATTTTTTTCCCTTGATCATTGTTACAAATGTACTTTAAATACATTTCAAGCCCGATTTGTTTTTATAAGCATCAATCCACGCATAAAATTCAAGCATCTTTTGTTCACGACCGAGTCAGAAGGGGAGTGGGGCCTATTCCTGTTTTGACGTCACAAACTGATTTACATTGCATTAACTCTTTGTAAAAATGCATGCAACGTAGATTGTGACGTCAAAACAGGAATAGACCCACTCCCCTTCTGACTCGGTCGTGAACAAAAGATGGTTGGATTTTCGCAACTTTCGAAGCTTATAAAGTGGCAGGATTTGTTTAAAAAAAGGAAAAAATGGCCGCAATGCGTTTAGAACAGGTGCAAAGATTCATTTTAGCGAAAAAAACATTTTGGGTTTATGGGCACCTTAATGTGCCTCATTCTTTTTCCTTCCACTATTAACCACACTCCCACCAAGCTGTTTCGAGAAACGTTATCGGAATGCAAAAGTGCATGAAAACCTAAAAGATTATCTGGGTTATTGTTACTGACTAAATTCTGTTGAAAACGTTTTTTTTTTTTTTGTTTGCACTCGTAATTATAGGTCTTGTGCCATTTTCTTAGTCTAGGAGAGTAACTCTTGATGCTGAAGTCTAAGAGCAGAGATCTTAAAACCACCCACAATGCCCTTCGGGGCCTGCCCGTTTGCGTTCTTTTCCTTCTGTCTCTAAACAGCTGAAAATGGAATCTCACCAACAAGTCGCCATTTACATTAATCTGAAATGCTAAAATGATAACTATTTAATGCTACTTACATGAACTAATGTCAAACGAAAAAGGTGTCTTTAATACCTTTGGTCATCATTCTCAGATGAGGAAACCTTTCCAAAGTTAACAGCGTCGGACGTTTGCCTACTTTTCAAGGGTAATTGAAGGCGAAATGAAGGATTTTTTTGTTGCACAATTGAAAGTCATTACGGATTGAAAGTGATTTTAGGACATATGACTTCTATTATTGTTGTTGTTGTTCATTCTTCAATGTCTAAGATGACCATGGCTTCGAGTCAAAGGGAAGAGCGGTGGATGTGGGTCCGGAGGTAACTGGCGAGGCCAATCCGGGCCCTGAAGGATCGCCCACACGTAGGACACGTGTGAGTGGGTGCTGTTCGGACAACAGGCTTTCGTGGCGTGGCTCCTGGTATGTCTTTCCTAGTGCAGCCTGGTACATAACATCGGCCTTCTTGTAGCTGATGTTGAGTCCAAAATGGTCGCAGGCTTGTGCGAAGCAGTCCATTTCATGCTGCATCTTCTGCTCTGCACTGGCGTTGAGTGCACAGTCATCAGCAAAGAAGAGTCTTTGATCACAGTCTCTTTCACCTTTGTAACAACCTGCGGGCACCTGAGGTTGAACGATTTAGCTACAGTCCTTTAGCAGATGGGGATTCCATTTCGCTTTCACGGAAGGCATCTGTCAGTATTAAAGACGCTAATACCAGCGTGATTAATGAAAGTGCACTTTTGAAGGCCAGGCACAATTTACTAATAAATAAAGCTTGATTCAAACCATTCTATTTAGCGCCTGATAGCATGACATCATCTGGTAAGGACCGGTAAGTGTATATTCCTACTTGTAAAGTAAACACAAGGTAGGAAACAATTCTAGTTCTTGTCATTTCGCTCATATGCAATCCTTTTATCAAATTTTATTTTCGGCCTTTTCAGCACTTTGAATTAAGAAAAACTAGAAACATGCCAAGTGGTTAAACTGAAGCCCTAATTAATACTAAAAGCCAAATTCAGCCCAAGCAAGGACTTCCTGAAATGTAAGATGAATATCAGCGTACGCAGCTTTTTGCGCATCGTTTTGAAGGCCTGGTACCGAAAATACAGTTCCAGTAGTTGTCTAAGGCCTTTAAGCTGCTATTCACAAAAGAAACGACTAACAATAATAATAATAATAATCTTAATAAGTAATGTTTAATCTTTCTGTTGGCATTTAAAAATTAATCTGTAAAATTAAAAATCAAAACCACATTCGGAGACTGTAGCTTAAATCTGGGCGTGGCCGGTAACATGTGGCCTTCCTTTACCTTGACACGCCCTTGTCAATTACACATGTCAAAAGCACCTGTTGTCGTCTTCAAATATTTAAATTTTCTAATTGCCCTTTAACTATTCCTGATTGTTTGAAAAGGAATCCTGCCATAATTAGTGCATCTTACCGTCCATAATAGACCAATTCGGCTAACTCAGTTTTGTACCCAATTCAAATCTTTTGGGAATAAAACGTTTTGTTCCAAGTATTACCATATCATTTAAATGTGAATGCTACATTATCATGCAAATGCATTACACAAAGCATCTTAACCCCTAGAGATTTGAATTGGGTACAACAATGAGTTAGCCGAATTGGTCTATGCAGCACTCTCTGCTCACATAAGCCCACCACTTAATTTCGCAAACTATTGCCCAAGTAACCCGTGCTGGAACTGCGACGATGGCGCATTCTCTTAAAGTAACTGTACTCAGTACTCTGGTAGTTAAAGCAGTGAGACAGCCATGAGCCAATGCAGAGACCAAAAAAAACCTTCCCGGCTTAAAACACACCCCCAAAGGCAATACCCAAATAAAGGTAACAGTGGCTCTTGCTGCGAATTATATACAATTACAAATTCGCAATGCAGCTTAAACGTTAAAAATCTACACTTAAAAGGCTAATTTCAAATGGGTTTCAATCCCAATAAAGAAAGGAAACTCAAGATATGGTTCATTGAAAGAATTCAGAAATTTGCGGTGTCACGTGCTTACATGCGGTAGGTAATTGCAAATTAAATTATTCTCAGACCCAAGACAATGCAAGGCATAAGCTTAAAACTCACACATAACAAAACATGGACTATGTCTTACCATCAAATGAAATTTCATTCCTATTGAATTAATTCAAGTGGAATGGTGCCCAAGTAAAAGTCTGAACCAAAAAACACATTTGCCATTTTTGAACGCTAAAATGGTGGGTTCGGGAAAATGGCCATAAAAGCCCTTAAACATGAGATATCGATAAAGAAATTTAGGGACAAACAGACCTTGAATAGGGTTATAAACCGGGTAAATTTTAGGTTCCTACGAGAAATAACAAGAGCGCGATGGGTATATTACCTTTGCAAACGGCAACATGGCCTTAAAATTACTTGCCGAATTGGACTTCAGTTGACATCGATCATAAAAAGTACACGCTTTTACGGCATATTCTTTCGGCGTTCAAAACAGCGATTGTTAAATTATGGTGGCAAGAGGGTGAACGGGGTGAACTTTATTAATGACGGAAATATCTATCGGTTGCCAGTGAAATTGGTTTTTACCACTTAAATCTGATCGTTACCACCACGTGTGGCACATCTGTAACATTTCATGCTAAAGAGCGCAATAAAAAGACGGAAAATTATCGAATCAACCCCAAAACTGGGCAGAACATTGAAACTACCATAAACAAGCAGTGCAACGCTTTTTTCCTCATTTCCAACCTTTTTGAGGGGGTCAAATTTGATAGGAGACAAAAGGTTACAAAAGTGGTGACAATACGTCTAGAGAGAGAGAGAGAGAGAGAGAGAGAGAGAGAGAGAGAGAGAGAGAGAGAGAGAGAGAGAGAGAGAGAGGGAGAGAGCCGATTACAGGTCACATAAGTGTTCACAAAGCAGCCAGGTTGTACTGTAACACCAATTTTGTTACTTAAGATCGCGTAATTGTTTCGGGACCGCATTGGCAGCCACTTGATCTTTAAATGGAAGACTAATTCTCACTTGGCCACTATCATTGGTGTCTCTTACGGCCCTGTTTTCCGAGGCATTATGCAAAATAACGTTGTTAATAGTAAAATTAATTAGGCCAATCGGATAGTCAGTCGACTTGAGCCAACGTTTTTTCTGAACAAAATATTTTTAACAAAGTTGTTAGTATATTTCTTAGTATGTTTCTCAGTTTTTTTTAGTGCAATGCGTAAGACAACAATATACAATTGACAGATTTTGTTTAAAAATGGTGACATTTTTTTTCTAATATACAGAGGAGCCTCTCTAATACTGTCCCACGTGTAACGTTATTAGATCTGTCTGGTAGATATCAACGAATGCAGAGCAGCGTCTTCGTGCGGCACGCTCTTCAGAACATTCCGTTGCGCACTCTGCAAATCAACGCGGCGTAAAGGCGGTGCTACACGGGACTTGTTTACAAACTTAGAACAAACTCCACTGAACCGTTGCCAACTACTATCGGCACCATATCAAGGACTTATTGACGAAACCAAGGGCAGACAAAAGACGACGGAGCTTTTTAGGACTGCATTTTAATATATCGAAAGTGCTTGGGCTATTAACGTCGCAAAGTGTCCTCTTAACCCTTTAAGGCCCGTGAGGATCCCGTGTTGACGAGTAAAATCATCTGGCCCTAGACAGTGTAAAATCTGTTAGTGGCCCTTGGGAGTTAAAGGGTTAATTCTGCTGCTGGAGTAAAGATAAAAAGCTGGATTTGCCCCAACCTAAAAGGAACGCTAACCCTAAGCGGCTTTTTGAAAAAAAAGTAGCAGATTCTTGGACTTAAGGAGACACTCCCTGTTCGATATTGACACTGGGCGTGCAGCTAAGTACTTGCATGTCTACACATATATTTAGTACTATTTGTGTATTTTATTGGACTTTCAGGGCCGTGGTCTAAACATAGACCAGAGCTTGGAACTCAATGGTGTACTGGTTCTGGGAGAGTATCGCTTGCTACTCGAGTGACCCTTCAGGCTTGCAAACAGCTGTGTGTGAAGAGAAAACCAAAATGCCTCGCAGTCGAGTTCTGGGAGTCTCACATTAAATATTGCTATGAGTGTACAAATATTGCGAAGATAACTCGGTACACTAACATCAATGATCCGGCCTATCCTGTGTATGTTTGGATAAGGAACTAGATTTGTCAGGTATATAACTCCCAAATTAAAGGTATGCGGCTAAAATGATTTCTTCTCTTCAAGGTCCATAGGCTCGAAAAAGTAGTTAACCCTTTAAGTCACGTATTAACAAACCCTTTATCTAAATTTATAGATTTCAATTTAATTTAGCCGCGTTCACACTAAATTGTAGAAGTGGAGAATTCGGATTTATTCCCGCGATTTTTTGTCTCGTTCTGCCAAAACGTTACCCATAAATGTAAATAAAGCTTGTTTTCAAAGTTACATTTTACTTTTAGTTTCTAATTTAGCCTACTGCTTAATCTCATTTTTGAGGAGCTCATATCAAATAAGCCTTCTGGTTTCTTTATGAGCTTCCCCGCCACTAAATGTCTTTAATAGCATATTAAAATAATGTCATTGATAATGATGAGAATTGTGGCGAAATAACCTGAAAGTGAAACTAAATTTGCACAGGCGATTAAACAACACCTGATCATGGCCGGTCTTCGAACTCTGCGTGAAGCTTGATTTAGTCCAGTTGCGTATCATTTTTCAACTTTTCTTGAACAATGAATAACATAAAAAGTTACCTTTAAGACGAATTATACGGGCTTATCCCAAACGAAGATTCTTGGGATAAAAGATGTTAACACTTTTTTTTTCAGTAGTGTTTATAACTGAGTAGTCAAACGACTTCAAACACTGCCATCATGTCTTTTCTTTTAACAAGTCACCGGCCACAGGACACAGGACAGCTAATCTCTCCAAATAGGGCTCGTTCAATGGGAATGACTCACAAAAGCAGTACCATCGATCACCAGGACGCATGCGCATCAGTCAATTAAACCCAGTCCCGTGATACTCGGATAATAGCCGGGTATGGAATAAATGCATCCAATGGCCGAGGGACTTCGTTTGTATGACACTGGAAATTTGTGACGTTCCAAACGTATTAGTGATTTACTTTAATTAGGCCACATATTTTCTCAGTTTTGACAAAGGACCTGTCCTTTCTTTTTTAAGTTGTCAATTATCCATGTTTTTGACTTTTAAAGCTCATTGTACTCGCTGTTCATAAAAACAAAATTAAAACAATTCAGAGAGAAATTTCTCCTCCTCTTTTTTTATTATTATTTATTTTCACTATTGCAACGCAATGAGTCACTCGCTCGTCATGATAAAGGACACGAACGTTTCCGACAAGCCTCAACATTACCTTACCTTGATCGGCAGAATGTGGGTTAGAGTCAATGGTTGTCAGGAACAGTTCGTGGCTGATGTACAGTGTACATGGGTCTTGATGATCATTTATACTGTCTCTCTACCTTGAGTCATTTCTAAAGAGCAATCACTATTTTTAAGGCGGTTAGTCGTAGTTTTCCGGTGGGTAAAGCACCTGTGGGCTTCAACCTGAAACCGACTGTGGCATGTAAAAAGACCGTCTCCACCTCATCAAACATCGTAAACCATGTTCCATCAAAATATGAATATGAGTAAATGAAGTATGATCATATTCAGCTATCGTAATACCATTTAATACTATTTGGAGGAATGACCTCAACGTGCAAAAAGTCGAGGGAATAATTTAACGATACCACCGTTCGCGAACAGGTGATTAAAAATTCCTTTATCTGCTAACAACGTAAGGTGATCAAACAGATAGTCTGTCCCCTCGTCACTCCATCTATTTTTACTAGTTTTCTTTTCTTTTCGCTTTACTGTTGGCGTTTCTTAATTCGATAAACCTAAGCTTCTTCTCCTCTTTCGGGTTGCTCGAAGCATGGTTAGCGCTAACCAGCATTGAATACCATGGAAACCTATAGGTTTTGACATTTGTTAACCAACGGTTAGCGCTAACCATGCTTCTAGCAACCGGCTCCTGGCGATCTTCTTCTGGCGTCTTACACTTGTGCGTACCACCGTAACCATGGAAACAAACTCCCAGACTAGAACGCATGCGTGTCAGTCGCCAAATGCTTGATGGCTTTTAATCTTCCCCAATATAATAATAAAATATATTGACACTCCGCGACGTCTCGACCACACAATAGGAAGCGACCAAACGGGAAACCACCCCAAAGTGTTTTAATGTGTTTTAACGTATTTTTTCTCGTTTGCACAGGCCTTAAACAGCTCACACGACTGAAACCTTAAAGTGATGCTGGCATTAAACATGAAATTTTAAACGAAAAGCTGTTCTGTGTGCAGTATTTGTCCACTGTGTACTCATATTTTTTTCTGTATTTTTCGTTCTTCATTTATTTCTCCTTGGAACGCATTCTTATCTAGTTCAGGTTTGTTTGCGATAAGCAACTGATGTAGATTTAACAAAACACTCGCAATCAGTAATTCTTATCTTATTCCATCTTCTTCTAGTAAAACCTTGGAATCGTGTATATCTAACAATGTGTTGAAGCGTGTTACGGCATGCAAACTACTGGCTGATCGGGTAATGGGACTACCGCAAGGGCCACTCGTTATTGCTTAACTGAATAGAGTGTAATGTGAAGTGCTGAGTATCTACCCCATATGAACCATGTGAGCGTTAGCCCTACTGATGGAAATGAACCCACACAAGGACAGAGAAAAACTCTGACCAGGGTGAGAATTGAACCCACGACCTTCGGGTTAGATCATCGCTGCTCTACCGACTGAGCTACAAGCAGTTATTGCTTTCCCATCTTACAATAAGTTGGAGACAAGCTGTTGATAATAATTTCGTGGTCGTTACCCCTTTCATTGATTTTCGTAAAGCCTTCCTTTGACTGTCTCTCATAGAACCCTGTTGCAAAAATTGAAGATCAAATTTGAAATCAAGGGTAACCTTTCTTGGCTTACAGAGTATCTGAATCACCTGTCACAGGTTACGGTTGTGAATTTAACTCAGTCGGAAGAGCTAAATGTGACTTGCAGCATCCCACAGGGATCTGTGTTAGGTTCATGTCTGTGGCATCAGGTAATCTCTCTACCTTAATGCTGACGATAGTGCGGTTTGCTGCATCGGATCAACTGTTGATGAGGCATGTAACCTGCTAAACAATGCACTAGAAGAGCTTAATAAATGTGCATCACTAACTCGTTAACACCGCACCCTTAAAAATGCAAATTGATGTTGTTGCACCGGGGATTCTCCACTGATCCATTCCCTTTGATTACCATTGGTAACGTTAACGTTTCATGGGAATGTCACGCAAGGCTGGTGGGTATTACTTAGACGGAAACCTTACTTGGAAGAAACATCTTATGAAATTAAAGAGCAGCTATGTTTTTAAATTGAACTTATTGTAAAAGTGCTCTTTTTTAAGGAGAAAATCTCTTCTAGACCTATATTTTAAGGTAATTCTCACTTCCCTGACGTATGACATCTCTGTATGGACTCGGCGACGATCTATGATCTGTATAAAATAAGTCTCGTTAGACTATGTCACAACATAGTTAGCGATTATAATGTACACTCAATGATTTCAGATTTAGCCTTATGGCGCTAAACGGTCCGTATAACATAAGAGGACACAAAAAGACCGTTGTTGCGCGATTTTCCACACATTTTTTTGAAAAATGCTGTTGTTTACAGATGTGCTGTGTTAAGGAACTTTGTCTCAGATTATTTTTATTTTATTTATTTATTTATTTAGAAAATTCCACCGACTACAGAAAAGTTACTATGAGACAATGAGGGGGCACGCGAACGGACTCTAGGTCCCAACGAGGCGACCCCCAGATAATTAGATAAATGAATACAAATAAATAAAAGATTAACAACAATTAAGTCTCCCTATTGAACTACAGTTAGGACAAGTAGTTTTCCAGGTTCTAATCCTATCGGTTTCAAAGTCACAATCCAGTTTTTTAAAGTAATGCACATATAGCCTAGTTTTAAATAACTTAATAGAAGGTGTCTGCCTAATTGACAGAGGTAAATCATTCCATAAGTAAACAATTCTAATAAAATACGAATCCCTGAATAATGATGTGCAAAAACGGAGGAAATGACGAAGATTTAAAGAACTGGCAGCACTTCTAGCGCGGCCAGTAGAAAATCTAATAAAGTTACTAAGCGGAAAATTAAGTAAACCAGTGACGCCCTTGTAGAGAAAGAGAAGATCGCAGCATTCCAACCAGTAAGAAATAGGTAGCAAATTTAAAGATACTAAACGAGATTTATAACTAGGGCGAGAATTAGGATCCCGGTGACAACCTAAAATATAGCGTGTAGCACGTCTCTGAACACCTTCAAGTAATTTTTAATCTCTAATGCAAGACTGAGGGGCGGAAAATTAAGTAAACCATTGACGCCCTTGTAGAGAAAGAGAAGATCGCAGCATTCCAACCAGTAAGAAATAGGTAGCAAATTTAAAGATACTAAACGAGATTTATAACTAGGGCGAGAATTAGGATCCCGGTGACAACCTAAAATATAGCGTGTAGCACGTCTCTGAACACCTTCAAGTAATTTTAAATCTCTAATGCAAGACTGAGGGGCCCAAACCTCACTGGCATAGCCAAGCTGAGATCGAACAAATGCTAAGTAAAGCAAGCTTTTGCGATCAGCCCCTAGATACGCACTGCCGAGGTGCCGCCGCAAAAAAACCAAGCTTACTGTTGGCTTTAGCCACGACATTGGAAATATGGAAACCCCACGACAGAGTATTAGTGACCATGACCCCAAGGTCTTTTTGGGTGGCAACAGCACCTAATGGGAAGTCATCCAGGGAGGTATGTCCAGGTTTGACCCTAATTAGATGCACGCTGATTTCAATAAGCGTCACGAAGTGTCCCCTTGCTAGTCTAGCCAACTTCAACATCACTTGTGTCTCAGAATACAGACAATTTATGTCACAAAGTGTCCCCCAAATGCTGCTCTTTAAGTGAAGATTAACTGCTGCATTTACCCAAAGCTAAAAATAACGCTAACCTTTACCCTTACCTTCTTGTTGAAAATAGGTAGCAAATGCTTAGACTTAAAGGGACACTGTGTTGGATGTCAAAATTGGGCGTGCATCTAATTAGGGTCAAACCTGGACATAAGTGATTTATTGGTATTAAACATAAGACCCCAAAGGGTAGTCCAGTCGTATAAACAGTTCAAGTCTCTTTGCAAAGCTAGACAATCGTCGGGAGTGCGCACAACGGATGAACATTTTGCATCATCAGCGAAGAGCGCTATGGACGTGGAATTGCTGACAACATCCGGGAGATCGTTCAGGTACAGCAAAAACAGAAATGGCCCGAGTAGGCTACCCTGAGGCCCACCAGATGTGACTGATACCCAAGGAGAGTAAGCACCATCCATCTGGACACGCTGATATCTTGAAGATAAGTAGTTGGTAAAGCAAGCGTGAAGGGAGCCCTGGATGCCAAACAAGGACAATTTATGAAGCAGACCAATATGCGGCACCGAATCGAAAGCTTTACTGAAATATAAGTAAACAACGTCAATCTCTTCGCCAGCATCTAGAGATGCGCCCATTTCGAGTAGCACAGAAAGCAGCTGGGTAACACACGATCTCCCTTGTACAAACCCATGCTGCATGGAAGACAGGTGATGGATAAGTTTGGGTAGCAACTTCTTCAACACACAGCGTTCACACAGTTTGCTGATAATTGATAACAGCGATACTGGGCGGTAGTTGGAGACTAAGGAGCTGGATCCCTTCTTAAATACTGGAGAAATGTTCGCTATTTTCCATTCAGAAGGATACTTCCCGTGACGCAGAGACAAATTAAACAAAGTGCATAGAGAGGTGGACAGATCCTGAGCACACTCTTTCAGAAGTGGAGGATGGATCTCGTCAGGTCCTGACGACTTGTTGGTATTAAGCGATTTCAGGGCTGACAATACATCCTCATTAGACAGCTGTAAGCATGATATGACGTCGTCAGTGAAAGGCGTAGATGGAAAATCGCCCAACATAATGTTGGTATTAAATGACGAAAAGAAATAATTATTAAAGACGGCCGCTTTATCGTTTGGATTTGAATAGGAAATATCGTCGTGCTTTACAGCATCTGGAATATGGGAACGGTTTGTCAAACGATGAACATAACTCCAGAGACGATTTTGGTGCTTAAAGCAAGAATCAGATAGATCTTTTATGCAGGAAGAACGTTTAGATCTCGCCATATATTTAACATTTTTGCGAAGTGCTCGGAATTTGTCCCAAAGGAAGTTGCTGTCCTTTTTCAGAGCCTTTTTCCTCACAGTGTTCTTTTTTCTGATGGCATGAAGAAGTTCGCCGTCAAACCAAGGTGGTGTGGTAAACTTGCGCGGTTTTCTTTTAGGAACAAATTTCTCGACATGAAATAGAAACGATGATTTCCACTCAAACCATCCATCTTCAATTTCAGATGGAGAAAAGGAAGAGAAAAAAGAATCGTTGCGTAGAGAAGATCTCAAACCATCAAAGTCCGCTCTTTTGAAGTTAAATCGAAGCCCTTTGTTGTTATTAGCTGGTATGCGTGAAGAGAAGTGAATGGTAAACGTCAACGCACAATGATCCGAGGACAAAGCGACACTATCACAACCAGTAATATCGATGTTGGAAACGCCCTCAACAATTGAGGTAATGAGAAGGTCTAAACAATTGTTTCCTCGAGTCGGAGAATCTATCAACTGGAACAAATTATGCGAAACAAGTTCTTCACAAAATGTAAACACAGCAGACTCAGAGCTAGGGCAAAAACCAGAACCTTCGATCCAAGTAATATCAGGGAGATTAAAATTCCCAAAAAATAAAACCCTATCATAATTACAGTTGTTGAGCATTCTGATAAAACCATGAAGCCACTCAGTAGGGGCAGAGGGGGGCCTGTAGAAAACAGCAATTAACAATTTGCCAGAATTGTTTGTGTTTAATTCGATGGCTGCATATTCCATTTCCACACAGTCATTGAAGAAAATTTGATTGCAGCGAAGATGTTTAATGCAAGCTATAAGTACACCTCCCCCACGACTGTTGTCCATAATATTATTTTTTTTTTTACGGTCACATCGATAAATGTCGTAACCCCAAGGTAAAAGCTCAGAGTCTGAAATAACTGGAGTCAACCAGGATTCGGAGATAGCAACGATGTCAAAGCCATTAGTATAAACTGGAACTCACGAAGTTTATTGCTGGAAATGATACTTCGCACTTTTTGGTAGAAAAAATTGAAGGGACGGTTTAGATGACGGATACGTTCGAGTGCTTCGAGTAAGATAAGTTTCGGATTGAACCCCGTCAGGAACTTGCGAGCCTTGATATAAAGCAGTGGAAGGACCAGGATGACTACAACTGATGTCCGACCAAGACGTCTTGAATGTCACGAAAATGTCGCGTCTTGTAAATTGCGAAATCATGTCGATACTTCGAAGGCTTAATAAAAAATGGTTTAAAATAAAACCAAGCTTGTTGGGATTCAAAAACATCAGAATCCACGTTCTTCGAGACTTGAGTGTTGTAAAATCTACAGCAAATGATCGACAGCCATAGAAACGTTGATATTATCGCGGAGCACACGTGTGCGTCCGTACGACATCTGTCCGTGATATTAATGTGGATGTGGATATTAAAGATTCGTATACTTGTAGTTTTAAGCAATTTTATAGAAAAGTGCAATCTGCTGCCACATTTAGGGAATTCATATTTACCAGTTCACCGCATAGTTGGTGGCGAAGAAGCCGTCCTTTTTTTTTTTTTTAATTTTTGATTTAATGTTAAATTATCTTGAATTATAGAAGCACATTTTGCATTGTCATTCTTTAAGCTTCTTTACTTTTAGCCTGATTTATTCATTTGATGCATCATTTGATGTATTTTACTAAGGTATTGGCTGGTCACTCATGACTCCTCAAGCATGTATTGCTTTTATTTATTTTCATCGTGTTTAATTAAATAAAGGTTTTTGCTTGCTTGCTTGCTTTTTTTAGTATATATATAATTTATTTGTTTTTTATTCATTGTCAAAAACAGCTTGTTTGCTTGCTTGCTCGCGGACACATTCGCGCTAGAACCCTGCTTGCTTGGCCAATATTTGGTTGCCTAGCAAATTCCTAGCTAGTCACAGGTGTGACCGACCAGGCATGGCGTTGCTTGCGTGCTTAAAAAAGAGCCGGAGTTGCTTAAAACCTCACGGGATCAGCTCAAAAGTGCTTTGCAGTGCTCTTGAACTGTGCTGGGTAAGCAATTCACGAAAGCAGACCAATAATTTGACTGCTTGATCTTTTGTAATGAAGTTTTGATTAAAGAAGTAGCGAAACTCCATGCATCCCGCTGTTGTCTTACGGACCTGCAAATCATTTATACTCGAATATGTTCAGGACGCTTTCACCTTATGATGCGTCCAGGTACATGCACAGCGAGGTACCAATTCTTAACTTATCAACCTCTCCCCCGGCGAAGTTGGCGTGTTGGTTGCACCCTCCGTTTGGGCGTACCCACTCCCTCATACGGAGTAGGATTAGATGTTATGTCCAGAAGCCATTGCATTTACCCTACTGGGCGGGCTCTCTGTTCGCCTTAAACACAAAACTTATCCACCTCCGATTGATTGCGCCACCTGCAACGTCTTCACGGCAATTCGTCGAACTTCAAGGTTTTGCTCAAGACATTTTTCGTAATCCTGCATGCTCAGGCAACTGTTCCAGAAA
Organism: Montipora capitata; assembly: GCA_949126865.1. Taxonomy (NCBI): domain Eukaryota; kingdom Metazoa; phylum Cnidaria; class Anthozoa; order Scleractinia; family Acroporidae; genus Montipora; species Montipora capitata. Next base: position 240,842 of record CASBPP010000005.1, on the reverse strand, counting down.
CAGTTGGTCGCTTAGGCGAATGAGGTTCGCCTTCTTCATCTGCAGAAACGATTGAAACTAGTCTGGGAAGAATTTCATCCATTTTCAACGAGCGACTCGAACTAAAGTGCAATGTGACCACGTCGTGCTTGCTTCAAACTCTAGCCCTTGCTACTGATTGCTTGACTGACGTGACAAGCAAGCATGCTTGAGGATAGTCTTTGTAGAGACCCAGTGTCTCTACTTCGTGATTAAGAACGAATGAATACCTTGATATGCGTTGAAGTGTATTATTATCCCATGTAAATTAGCAAACAAACTTCCATAACGCCGAGCGAATGAACCGGAACAAACAAATAAACTAGCTAACCAACGCTATAAACCAACGATTCACTGAAATAAATACAAATACACTGAAATTAGGAAATAATACGGCGAACAAAGAAACTAGCAAACAAAATCGACAGACATACGATGTACTTACAAGTTTTTCGTGCCTAGACCACGGAGGTCAAAACCGAATAAGCTCGAAAACACAAAAATGCAAACATGTCATGTGCTTTTATGAACATGCTGATGAACATGTAACCACAGGCAGACAACCCTAATGATGCGAGAGCGCGTGACGTCGCGTTATTATATTTTGAGACAGTTGTAACGGGCAATTCAACTGATCGAGGAAAATGTTCCATAAAAACTTCAAATCGCGATGTTTCTTTTCGAAAATTCATTTTATGGACAACCAGATAAATAAAGTTCACTCACCTTCTATTTTCTGCGTTCTCCTGAGGGATTTGATGAGTTTTTGGGACGCCTCGATTTCCTCTTCAGATCCCACGCGTCGCCACATACAATATAAATAGACTAGGCGTGCAACTTCCAAGACCGCTCAAGGCCGATTGCCTCCAGAATTTAGACGAATTTCTCCCACTTCCGCTTCCACTTCCAAAGGTTGATGCGCATGTGTTCGTAGCAGACAAGACGCTTATTTCCAAGCTCTTCGCTCTTATCAGTGTTTTAGTTTGAACATTGCTGAAACCTTGACCAAAATGGTAAAAGACACAGTCCAATCATTAAAACTGGAAAATGACAAGTTAAAAGATAAAATTCAAGAAATTTTTGGTGGAATTACAAAACCTACGTGACGAAGTTAAGGCTGGCCGAAATGGCGGCCAAGCTAATTCATCTGAACGGTACCGATGAGGGAATTACCACAGCAACTCTGAGCAATATCCAAGAAGATTTTAAGAAATATGTCAACGACAAGATGTCTCTAATTGAAAAATCTATCAAACATTTGTCATCTCAAGAGTTAAAATATCATCTTTACTGGATCAAGTATTGGAATATTCGTATTCATATAAGATCAAGCTTGTAGGTGTTTCTGAACTTAAACAACGAGAAAGCGCCGATGAAACGTTGCAATTTTGCATGAGAATATTCAGCTCAATTAGTGTTTTAAATTCATCCTTATGACCTTGACATTGCCCATCGGGTGCCATTTCGTAACGCGTCCGATGGTCGGCCGAAACCGATCATTTGTAAGTTTACTCGGTGCATCGCCAGTGAACGTGTAATGGATTCCCGTAGAGAAGTAAACAGGATCGACCCTGCAGCTCAAGTTGGTCTCCGAGAAAACTGCTATTTACGATCACCTTTCCCCACGATCGCAGAGTTTATTATCTGACGCCAAGAAAATAAAGGAAAGATTTCGTTTCTCATTTTGCTGGGCCAAGGACTGGCTGAGGAAAAATGAAAGCTCTCGTCTGGTCGCCATCAAAAATTCAAGTGATTTGTCTACTCTAACAGCTCGCCTAAGATCTTCTGATGATGACACTGCTCCATAAGAACGTTAACAAACAATCTACTAACGTAAACAAAACACTGCTAAGCGAGCTTCCATATTACAATTACAGCGATCTGAATTCTTCACCAAAAAATATCTTGTGTTGAGGCTATTCCTCAACAATAGTTTCCCTATTTGTTACTCCATGCCAATCCTGAATATAGACCAGCATGCGGCGGGAGCTGATTTTTGTTTTGTGAACCTTTTCGTGATTTTACTTGACAAACCTCCAGCTGCAAATCGATTTGTGTTTACTGTAGTGACAGTGTTCTCATCAAACGTTTTTTTTTTTTTTGCGGCGTCTTCTTGTTGCTTGTCATACCAGATGAGAACAAATAATTGCAAGTGCTGTGAAAATTGGGCGTGTCAATAAATCGATGTTGTGTTCCAGATAGCTTCGAGAGTGTACTTATTTCCCGAACATCAGTTTTGTAAAAACCATTTGATTATATTACCTGTGCTTTTTGGTGGGACTTGTGGTTGTCTCCGTGGTGAAACATTGTGTGGAAACTAACTTGATTCATCGATTGCCGATCAAAGCTGAAATACCGCTTCGCATTGCGTGATGACCCAGGAAGGAATACTTTACGAACGATTGGAAAAACTGAAAAGGTCTCTGAGAGGACATTTGTCGACAATAACAAGATTAGGTAATGAAATAGACGAAAATCTGAACGACTTCAGCAACGTTGTGAAGGTACGAGCTAATCTCGTACCCAGATCTCACTCTGTCACTGGTAATGTGAGATCTGGTAAAGTTCGAGAGTACACCATTTTTCATTGGCTATTAAAAAAAGGTTGCGACAATGCAATCTACGCTCCGATTGGCTTATTTCGCGGGGCACTTAGTCAAGGTTTGGTTTTCGCAAGCTCATGTGCGGTTTTGAATAAATGCCAGTTGTGCGGAGGAAAGTTTTGTTTTTTTCCCACGCCGGAAAAGCTGTACAGTTGAGGAATATCATTTTAAAAATTTGCGACGTTCGTGTAAATGGTACCGACGAAAACCCCACGTACACTGCCACTCGAATAAAGTTCTGAATAGCTTGCTACGCGGTACGCAGAAACTAATAAATTCAAGTTGAAGTATGTAATTTATTCAAAACAGTATTTCTCGTTCTTAAAGCGTGACTCCCGAATTAAGTTGTGATCAATTGTGAATTTTACGGTTAGATTAACTACATTTTTCACGAGATCGTGTCAAGAAAATAGCGCTTGTTGCAGCGATTAGGCCTAAACCCTCTTAAATATTTTAGCTTTCAAATTACGGTTTGGCTAACTACACTTTGTACGACATCCTGTGAATAAAATAGCATTCGTTTATTGATTAAGCCTAAGCATTCGTTGCAGTGATTCTGCAGTTGCTCCGACAATTAAACTCGACCTTTCAAAAACAATCGCTTGTAGCGCTTCTTTCTGTTTCAGCTTAAGTTTAAGTTTCCTTGTCCTCTACCCAAAAGAATCTCTTCAAGAATACTCTCGAAATCCATGTTTATTCCGCAAAATCACCCAAAATCAGA
>CASBPP010000005.1:217500-235000 GCA_949126865.1 Montipora capitata | reverse complement strand
GCCTATTTGGCCAAGACTGCGATGATTGTGCACAGAATGTTATTGACACAGTCAAAATTTTAGACACTTTAGGTTTTGTGGTACACCCACTAAAATCTGTGTTTACCCCCACCCAAAAATTGGTGTATTTAGGATTTGTCTTTGACTCGGTGTCCATGTGTGTGAGGCGCACACCAGCAAAAGCTGCCAAGCTTAAAAAGTAGCTACAGACTTGCTACAAAGCAAGAAGCCAACTATAAGGAAAGTAGCTCAGTGCCTTGGATACATAGTATCAAGTTTCCCAGGGTCAGCTTATGGTCCCCTACATTACCGATCACTGGAGTATGATAAGACTACAGCTCTAAAATTTAGCAAAGGAGATTTTGATGCAACCATGGAAACATCAGCCCAAAGTGGGGACGAACTTGTATGGTGGGCTGACTCAATTGAGAAGGCTTACAACCCAATGAGCAAGGGTGATGTGGACATTACAATTACATCGGATGCATCAAAAATGGGATGGGGCGCAGCAACAAATGATTTGTCAACAGGTGGCCTCTGGACAGCGGAGGAGGCCAGGGAGCACATTAATTACTTAGAGATGAGATGCTGGCAGTTTTATTTGCTCTTAAATCATTTAGCACTTTGACTAGTAATAAGCATGTCAAAGTTATGGTGGATAATACCACCACAGAAGCTACGCTAAATAATATGGGTACATGTCACTCCCCCAAACTTAATACTCTCACCAAGGTCATAAGGGAATGATGTATTAGTCACAACATGTGGCTTACAATGGCCCGCATACCAGGCCAGGAGAACATTGAGGCAGACAGAGAGTAACGGACATTTAGGAGGTGTACAGAATGGTGTCTAAACAAAGAGTTTTTTAAACGTGCCTGCAACCAACTCAATGTTACCCCAAATATAGACCTTTTTGCATCTAGAATAAATTTCCAGCTCACACCTTTTGTTGCATACCGGGCAGACCCAGAAGCATTTGCCATCAATGCATTCCATATGTCATGGAAACCATATTTATTCTATGCTTTCTCACCATTTAGCTAAATAAGGAGAGTACTTCAGAAGATCCAAGAGGAAAGGGCAACAGGTATTCTTCTAGTGCCCAAATGGCCGACCCAACCATGGTGGACAAAAAAGGTTCAGATGCTAATCCAGCCACCAGTTCAGTTTCCCAAAGACGGAATGACATTATTTCTACCCAGTGAACCAAAGGAGCACCATCCACTACACAAGAGGTTCACATTGATTCTATGTCACTTGTCAGGGGATACCTCAAAGACAAAGGCATTTCAACAACAGCTACCACAGTCATCGAGAGGGCATGGCGATCAGGTATTAGAAAGCAGTATGCTACTTACCTTCAAAAGTGGAAGCGCCACTGCACTGCAAGGGGCATTGATCCCTTTCATCCCTCTGTAGAGGCAGGCATTAATTTTCTGGCGGTACTATTTAGTTGTAATATAGGATATAGTGCCATCAATACAGCAAGGAGTGCACTGTCTTCAATTGTTATGTAACCAGACGGCAGCCAAGTTGGAACACATCCCTTGTTATGTCGGTTTGTTAAACCTTCCTTACCAAAATACAAGAGCATTTGGGATGTAAGGATAGTTCTGAAACATTTATCAGAATATCTGACGCCTCAGAAGCTAACGCTAAAGAAAGTGACTCCCAAAACTACTATGCTCGTAGCTTTGTTATCAGGACAGAGATACCAAACTTTACAGAGGCTATCTGTTAACAACATGGTTCTAGATAGGGACACTTGTAAATTCACAATAGTTGAACTTTTGAAGACCTCAAAGCCTGGAAGACATATGTCAGAATTGGTGGTTAAAGCCTATTTACCAGATAACCGTTTGTGTCCTATTGCATGCGTATCTGAATACGTTAAACGGACTAGCACCATTAGAAAGGAGTGTGACCAGCTTCTTTTGAGTTTCCAAAAACCTCACAAACCTGTTTCCACTGATACTATCTCTAGATGGTTAAAGGAGGTACTGGCAATGTCAGGAATAGACACTACTGTCTACAAAGGACATAGCACAAGGTCAGCATCCTCCTCTGCAGCTGAGAAGAATAAAGTACCGTTGTCTACTATCATGGAGAATGCGGGCTGGTTTAATGCAGAAACGTTTAGGAAGTTTTATAGTAGACCAGTTACTCCACCTAAGGAGAATTATGGACAACTTCTGTTGGAGAATCTCCAAATGTAGACCTTGTTGTTCAGGATTGTTATATTAGGGAAAGTTTTGTTGGTTTTTACGAGCTTGGGCCCATTCTTATATATATGGGGCAATAAACCTGTTTGAGTTTATTATTATTTGCTCGTGCCCGTGATTACATACCTTTAAAGTCTCACGTGACTCACTAGTGAGTAAGACTGGTATCGAAATAGAATTTGGAAGTTAAACAAGACTTACCTGTAAGTTGAAGTTTGACTGTAATTCTATGAAGATAACAGTCACGAACTAGGGAGTCACGTGCCCACCTCGGTTTACCTGGGTTTTGGTCTGTAGCTTATACATATGTTACCCACCCTTATGGTTTTTATGCAATCACTCGCCTTTAAAGACTGAATGCTTGGGTTACACGTACATATCTCACGTGACTGCCTAGTTCGTGACTTTTATCTTCATAGAATTACAGTCAAACTTCAACTTACAGGTAAGTCTTGTTTAACTTCCAAATTATAATTAAATTTAAGCCCCCCAAACCATGTAGCTTAAGGTAGTTGGCAATTTCAAATCGGGAATACAACAGGCGTGGTATGTTTATTTTTATTATTTTTATTATTATTATTATTATTATTATTATTATTATTATTATTATTATTATTATTATTGCATTGGCTGTTCTCTCTGCATTTAATCTTACCCGTGAAAACACGTATCTTTTTTAAGTCGCTTAACGAAGTCTGCAAACAGACCACTGTCCGGAAGACGGTTACCTTTTACTTGTTTTGCTGGGTATCACTATGAAAAGACTGTAAAAAAATTGACTTTCCGGACGTTTGTCTCGTTAGTCTAGTCGATATTGGAAACTGCAATGAGAAGTCAATGATCTGGGTTCAACTCTTTGCCTCACATATCCTGAATCTTCTCTGCCTGTTTAAAATGTTTTTTCTTTGAAGTAGATTATACGTCGCGTAAGTTGAATAAAAAGGGGAATGGCAATTTGTGGGATGGCCCTAACCAAAAAACCCCTAGAGGAAAAATGTTAGGAATTCTGGGTCGGGACCAAGGCGACCTTCAATTCCCCCGTCGACGACGGTTGGACTGGACGGGCAAGCTTACGTCTGGCGCCCTCGAAACATGACTTAACGAGAGGAAGCCGGCAATCTGATGAGCCCATCTGAACGAATACACGGCAACCTAGAGCACGGAAACACCCGTTCCCTTTTCCATGGCTAAAATGCAAAGCTCAGTTAGAAGCAGAGCCACGTGTAGCGGATGCGCCGGAACAAATGGGACGTCAGTTTTGGACATAGCCTACAAATGCCATTTATTCCAGCCGGAAAAAAAATATGGAGACTGTGGAAGAGGACTTGGAACAGAAGCTCCATCAAGTCAGGCATCAACCTGCCAAGGTGCACATCACGAAGCAGACTGGTAACAGACCAAGCGCCAACATTGAAAACTTCTCAAAAAAAAAAAAAATTAAAAGATCAAGAAATGGATCACGGAAAGACAGGCATAACTTAAAATGGGATGAAACCCGCCTCATGCAGGGCATCCATCGTTGCCTAAATGTCAATCACCCCTGTAAAGGGGAAAAACATCTAACTGGTGAACATCCAACCAAATGCGCACTAAACGGCAACATCACTCTAAATAAGTAACTTGCGGCGCTTAAATGGAGGCCACTCGAAGAGGGCAAACCTTAGTGATAAAAGAAAAAAAAACCCTAACCTAATCGGTGCTTTAGGCCTATTGAACACAAAAACAAACAATCTTTCAACTTTCACCTCGCAGTAAATTAAGATTTAACAAAAATCTAAACGCAAGGAAAGCATCGTAAACATTGCGCACCCACTGAAAACTCACGGTCTTCTCTTACACGAGACTTTTTGCCCCGGACCTAGCCTTTCAAGAAAAAGTCACGTATCCTGAGTAGAGGGAAGTAGTACTTAACATATGGCTGGAACGAGCGTGACCCGGAACGCAAGAAAAGGCCAGAAAACGGCCGAAGGCCATTCTAGAATAATCAGAGTACCACAGCCACGGCAAGCTTCAAGATGGCGCACACACTGAACCACCAAATTCACTGGATGGCACAGCCTGTTGTCCCCGCGATTCCATTCCTGAGGCAAGACATCGACGCCGTAGGTTCCTGGTGAAGCATACGTAGATTTGAAAAGGGGTAGTTTGAGCGTTGTAGTGGGACGCGAAGCGATCAATTGTGTGAGGCCCCACTGAGCGTCTATCAAACGAAAAACGGAAGGATGCAAGGACCAATTGCAATCGTCTGGATCGACGAACCGACTCAACAAATCGGCTCTGTCGCTAAGAGGTCGAGGAATCCACTGGGCTTCCAAAAAGGCTGCGTTCTCTAAGCGCAGGTGAAAAATTCAAGGGCTAGGGTCTAAAGATGGCTTTTGGATTTAGCCAATGAGACTGCGAGCGGCGCTTTGGCTGTTGGTCTTAACAATTACCCTTTTATACTGAGGCTGGGTTGCGTATGAGCCAATACGTAGAGAATAGATTTGAGCTCACTAATCATGGAACTCTGGGCGGCTTCTTTGGGCGTCCACATCCCACGAACAACGGAATCACCTAGACAAGCGGAAAAACCTTTAAAGGCAAATCTCTTGGCGTCGGTAAGCACCACGGTAGACGTTGACGGAGGAGGCCTGATAGAATAACCGTTGAAACGATCGAGATTGCACAGCCAGAACCTCAGCTCTTCCAGCAAGGCAGGATTGCATAGCACATTTCGTGGGTAAAAAGGCGGCAAATAGGCCCAACTGCAAGGGATAGTGGTGTAACGAAGCCAGGGATGTTCCATAATTATCGGATAGATACAGAGCCGTCACCAATCGCAATGCTCAGAAGACTATTTTACAGTCCGTTTTGTGGAATGGAACTCGCAGTCAAGGCAGAAAGCCGATCGGGCTGACTAGCAAAGCCATCATCGAGGTACACGAAGATTACATGCCCCATAGACCTCCATCGCTTAACCAAATGACGCATAAGATTAGTAAAACAAAAACATGCGGTACTCAAACCAAATTGGACACGTGAGAAAGTAAAATACCTAGGAGTACCGCTAAATAACCATGAAAAACCCAAATACTTTTGGTGGTCTGGATAAATATCAACGTGGTGATAGCTTGATTTGAGATTCCAAGAAAAAAAGACCATGATTCTCCTCAATAACAAGGAACGAAGATCTTCGTACTTAATCTAAAGTTTAACAAGAAACTCATTAATAGACAACGATGAATAACAAGGCGGAGTTTCTTATTCTCTGCCACAGTGAAAGGGTTGACACAATGCAGCGGTAAATTGTGCTGAACAAAATACCCATTACAGAGGAGTTTCGATAATTTTTATGACTTCAGCCACAAAATCAGGATGTTTACAGGCAGACATGTTATTCCGAAGAAAACAACGCGAAGGAAACTGACTGAACGGTAGCCTATACTCTTTATTCATAACACTTAAAAAAAAAATCCGAAGCGGCTAAGGATGAGGCCCAAAATTCGGAAGAAGCTTTCAGCCGCCCTTTAACGCTGTGGTAGTATCACCATAGCCGGAATTAAACTCGGCCCCAGGGTAAACTATAAACGCATCAAAAATATATTCAACTTTCTGATCCGGGACGTTACCATGATCTAGTCATTTAGCCGATCCAGCATTCTTCGGATCAACAGAAGATTTCCTTCAAGAAACACTCAAGTGGAGGATCAACAAGGCGGGCAAAAGATAAAAATTAATGACTGCACAAACTAAAGCATACATGAGAACAATAAAGCGGACGGAATAAATAATTAGTAAAGCAAATTAGTAAAGCAACAAGAAAAATGCGATGTGTCGTTCATACAGTTTTCGACCCGAAGGAAGAACTCACACCTTGATGACACGATTTATATACCAATATGTAAAACAATACCACAAAAGAGTTGATTGCCAATAACCCTTAAGGACAATTATACGAATTCTTTTAGCGACGTGCAGAAAATAAATATCTGATAAACTGCGTAACGCAGATGTTTTAAAACATTCTGCGCTATCCAAAGAATTAACACACAAACGCAAACAGACTAAAACCCCAATTTCTGGAGAACATTGGATATGGGTCGGTCGAATGACGTCATATCAAAGCGAAGGCAAAAACAAAGAATGTCCTAAGTAAAGGCAAGAAAATCAAACTCAATACTTATCTTGAAGCAAGGCCCCAAACGACTACGCTTTTCATCAAAATTACGAGTGCGTGTGGATTGAACATGATCATAAAGCTGCTTGAGAGCTGAATCGCTTGTTCCTCTTCTGTCTGACTCTCTTTGACTTCCCTTTTCCGCTTTATTCTCAGACCGGAACATCCGCTTTTTGTCGTAGGTGTCAGAATTCAAGCCATCACTTAAATACTTGCTGACTGTATGTTAACCAACCAAATTCGCTGTTATCTGCTAATTTGATTGCCTTTATCAGCTGGACTACGAGTTCGGAGCCATCCTCCAAGGATCTGTTTACTTTTGAAATCCTTCCTGAAATAGATTTCCAATAGACGTTGTACCCAATTCAAATCTCCCGGGACTAAGATTCTTTGTGTATTGTATTTGCATGATAATGTAGCATTCATATTTAAATGATATGGAAATACCTGGAACAAAACGTTTTATTCCCAAATGGTTTGAATTGGGTACAACATTGAGTTAGCCGATTAGGTCTATTAGTGAAATCTGCGACAAAATCCGTTTTCAGATTTTGTGCTTGATTGGAAATGAGTTATTAATTAATTATATAATTGGAAGTCAGCAAGTGAGCAAGTTGTTTTTGCCACGAAGTAAGCCAACATCTGTTTCTTTACCTGTAAATTCATACAGTGGTATTAAACGTAAAATGAGTAACAGTGGACAGCAGCAATTCAGTGCTAGGAAAAAAATATTGCTTGCGCTCCTAGGTCTGACAAATAGGAAATATACCTGAAACTAGTAATAATGCCAGCATTTTGTTTAATACTATATCAGCCATTACCCTGCTTGATAGAGGTTTCCTAAATTGGCCTCTCTAGCAAGAAGGAAAGAAAGCCTTAGCACGGATCTCCTTGAAATCGTCCAGAACTTTAAACGAATAATGAAGCTATTAACCGGTCTAAAAGCCGCTATAACCACATTGAATTTTAACGCTTGCCCAATGGCGGCTGAGTGGAAGTGACGTTGCATTGATATCATATCGCGCATGCTTAAAAAACCATCAAGGAGATCCGTGCAGAGTTTCCTTTCCTTGTCACTAGAGAGGGCAATAAAAGACGGCTAGATAATTATTTCTATTGGCACAGATTACAATAATGACGGGGCAATGATAGTCTGAAAGCATCACGAATCACGAAAGGAGTCTTTAGTGTAAAAGGCGTCTTTTCAAAATAAATGCATTTGATTATTGCTTTTGTTGAAACAGCTGATGTGCACCTGTAATTCAGCTATTGCCGCAAATGGTAACAATAAACAAGTCTATCCGTCGATCTAGAAATTTCGGCTTAATAGTGCTACAGAGATCATTCCAGTGGCGGTTGGACAAAAAGTCAGAAGAGAAAGTACCTTGCGTATTTAATATATTAGGAGCTTACCCAAGGGCGATGATGACGCCAATGAGAACGTCTTCTTAAATATATTATTTATCGTTATTGTAATTACTTCGTTATAACCTTAAGTCGTTCGGAATGGAAAGTGTGTATCAACATTGCAGGAATAAAATTGGCATGGACGGTGTGGTTGTTTGGGCAGAAAATTGAAAAATGTACCGTTATGCTCTCACGTCCTCCTCACAACCTGAATTTGGTCAATTCACGGCGTTTTCGGGACGAGGACGGCAAAGAAATGTACCAACATGAAAAACGCACGTGCAGGGCGTTCAGAGCTTTTGTGTTACCTCATTAGAGGTATTGTTTTGTGGCGTTCTCATAGCCGTCGTCGTCGTCCTTGCGTAAACTCCCTTTAAGGGAGCTAGCAGAAGGCCCTCGTTTCTTGAAGCAGTAATACCCGCTAAGACGTCCAAAACAGAAATAAGTTGATACTGTAGGTTTCTTGTAACTACTTGATTAACCCATATATGGGTTGTAAATACTTTAATTATTTTTTGTGAGACTCTTTATTTTAATATCTGCGAGGGGAAACAAACTGACGGATATAAATTGATTTAAACTAAGGCATTTATTCGGCAGTCGCTCCAAATATGGGTAATGTTGTTGCCAAGAAGGACTATGAACAAGAAGTTAAAGTTGCTCTGTCTTACGAAAGTATGTTGTTGCGAATGTTCTCGAAATGCCCAGTCGCCGGTTTTACGGACTAAGATTTCTGGAATTTGAAAAAAAAAAACCCATAAAATGACTGAGGCATAATAGAGTACTTTATTAATAATTTATTATTCGTTCCATTATCGGTCACCAGAGCCTTGTGAAATTGTAAATTAGGGAAAGTTAAAAGGTCTTGAGTGACTCTGTGTTTGCAAGGAGATTGTTAAGTATTAGCATCCCAATATACTTCAAACCAGATTCAACTTTAGTCCTGAGATAACATCTTGAGCGTTTCAGATTCTTTGATGGAATCAACATGTTGTACCTTCCGAGTATTCTAATGTCCCTTTAAGTATACGTATGAATACGTTCACGAATTTTGAACTGGATGAAGCAAAAGAATTCATAATGATTTACAGATCTCAGAAGATGTCTTTAAAAAAATAAATTATCGGGCGTGCGTGATCTAGAATATGCACAAACTATTAGCTTAAATTCCTGTGTAAATAGACTGACTAGAATTTCTTGAGTGCCTCTAAGTTTGTAAGGAGGCAGTAAATATTAGATTAAATTTAGTCGCGAGATAACATCTTAAACCTATCAGATTCTATGATGGAATCAACATGTTCTTCCTTCGGAATATTCTAATATCATTTTATGTGTACATGTGATTATGTTCACGAATTTTGAACTGGATGAAAGCAAATAATCCATAATGATTTTACAGATCAGAAGATGTGTTTGAAAAATAAATTCTCGTGCGTGCGTGATCTAGAATGTGTACAAACTATTAGCTGGATATTATCTTCCTGTCTAAATAGACCGGTTAGAAGTCCACCATCTATTGAAGGAAATTTAACATAATCTTTTCTAAATGTATTGACACAATCGATTGTTGACTGAAAGTTGCAATTTGGGTATGTAACTATTCAGGAGAGGTCTTAGCCTGTCTCTAAGGACTAGTGGTTTGTGTATCACAATTCGATTTCTTCTCTGATTGGTCGTGCAGCCATGGGATACGATCGAGTTGCAAAGTGATAATAATACTTGAGAGAAAGTTGTTTGTGCGTACCGTAATTCACTTTAACCGATCTTTACGATCCATTTTACACGCAATATTGAAGAGAGACTTACCGATATCTCATTCTCGGTTTATGAGAAAAAAAACTCTTCCACTCGTGCTCGCTGGAACTTGCATCACCAAATTGAGTGATGAGCTGAATTGAGAAAAAAAAAAATCAATAATGAATTACCTGGAAACAAAATATCGTTTTAGTTATTATTGAGTCACTTTCAAATGTGGCAATAAAAACTTACCGGGTTATGTTACCCATACCAAAATATATAGATATCAACGAAGCGAAACCATCAATGCACTGATATATCAGAACTGCTAGTGATTAGAAAAAGATCTAGTTTATAGGTCTGCATTTTTAATCTCTTTTTAGCTGTCTGGAAAACGCTTTACAGCTGTTATCGCAAAAGAAATGAAAACGATGTCAGTGCTCTTGATTTGTGTTGCCATTTGTCAAATTGTCGATAAAACAAAGTCTCAACAATGTCCTGCATTTGGATCTGAGGAGTCCATCTTGGGATGGATGTTGCAAGGACACATCTATCAAACAATGATGGCCAATATTGGCCTTCATTGCCTTTCCGTCTGCCTCAAGGAGGATCGATGCCAAAGCTTCAACTTTGTGATGTCTCTCCATATGTGCGAACTCAGTGATCGCACCAAGGAAGCCAGACCTGAGGATTTTATTCCTGATGGAGACAGATATTACTTCAGAAAATACATAAACAGAGGTAAGTGGACTTTAACAAGCTAGGTTTGTTGCATGGAAAAGACTGCTCAAACAAAGATAAAGAAATAATACCAGTTTCTCAACTTCAGTCCCACTAGGCTCCATCTCTGACCTAGCAGCCGAGTCCTGCAAGGAAATTAAGATGAGTGAAGGAAGATCACCCAACGGCAAATACTGGATGTCTTCAATAAAACCAGGGATTCCAGTTCTTGCATTTTGCGATATGAAAACTGAAGGTGAGATCTGATAACTTCGCACTTCTGTAATTAATCTTCTTCTCCATATTCTTCTTCATCTCCATTGGCTATATCCTAACGTCAGGATTTATGTAAATTATCATCGTCATCTCCATCTCGAACCCCTTCTTCATTTTCACCTACATCCACATCTTAAAGCTTATCCAAAATTTACATCTTTATAGCCCTTATATTTTTATCTGGTTTAATTTTATCTTCATCTGCGGCTCCATCTGCTTCATCTTTCTTCTCTTAACCTCATCCGTGTACCCTTTTTCTCCTGCAATCCTTTCACGGTCTCGTTCTCCACCACTTTATCTTCTTCCACGTTTTCCTGGTTCCCTCGAAGTCTTTTCGGTTGCCTTCTCCTGTTGCACTTAAACGGCAAAATAATGGGGCGGGTTTGGAGATGGACTACATGCTTATCGCGGTTAAAATTGTTCCTTTATGTTGTAGATGTTAATGAATGCACTGCTTCTTCACCTGTGTGTCATGTAAATGCTACATGCAACAACACTCTTGGTTCCTACAGGTGCACTTGCAAACCCGGATATGCTGGGGACGGAAAAACTTGCAAAGGTAATTTAAAGTCCACCAGAGACCGTTCAAACAAGCCTTTTTGTAAAATAAGAAGGTAGTAGCTTTGCACGCAAATGTAGAGTAAGGGCTACAGTCAACGATTTTGAATATTACGTCTTTATAAAATAAACTACAATAAACTACAATAGCTAGCCGGGGTCAGATTCCAGCTAAATGTTTTGCTTCTTTTTTTGGCAGATATAAATGAATGCACTTCTTTCCAACCCGTCTGTTCCGTTAACGCTTTGTGCATCAATAATCCTGGTTCCTACAGCTGTTCTTGCAAGCCGGGATACTCTGGGAACGGAAAAACATGCAGAGGTAGCTTTGAAAACATAAAAAGTCAGTTTAAATATATCGTATCTTTTGAAAGCACTTGACGAAAACTATAATTCTACACTCAATGATAACGACATTACCAACTACTTAGAAAATTGAGTGCTCTAGGGAGCCAAGGTGTGAAGAAAAACCCACTGATAAAGAGGAGATCCAAGGAAGCCCCTACCCCCTCCCCCTAAAAGTGCTGTTCGGGTTAGCAAATTGAAAATCAAACATTTAAGCAGATCTGATGCAAATCGAGTTGCATTGCTCAGAAATTGATTTTGTCTGGACACAAATCAGAAAAAGGGGCGACGATTTGTCAGACGCAGATCGGACATATAATTTAAACGGCCGAAGTTAATTCCTTTTTTTTTCATCCTGCGACCTCCCTTCACAGTTGCCGGATGCTCGACCAATTGGATCGCTCGGTCGGCGGTTTTATTATTTCTGTAATTTCTAAAAGGAAATACATTTTTGTTAACTAAATGTCGGTTTCTCAACTGCCGTTCACACTATCTTAGGCGGGGGCAGATGTAGTAGAGACTATTACTAGTTTAAAGACTGTGAGTGCTGGCTCGGCTAGAGTTAATCCTTTTTTCATCCTGCGACCTCCCTTCACAGTGAGAGACATTCGAATTTCTCCCATGTTGTCCTCCAGTTTACTCACACATAAAATTATATTTGAAAAAAGCAAGAGTTGAGCAGCTAGCAGACCGAGAACAGTATGCGAGATCGGTAGCAGATAGATTTTTGCTGAAATATCGAGGCAGGAACTATATATATATATATATATATATATATATATATATATATATATATATATATAGATAGATATATGACTTCACAGCAGTTTAGGTTTCACGAGTAACCATCGTTTTAATGCCTTAAGCATTAAAATTTTAAAGCATTAAAACGATGGTAACTCGTGAAACCTAAACTTCTGTGAAGTCATAGTTAACGCTCCTCAATCGATTGAGTTGCTGAGCGGTCTACGAAATACGTTCTACTCAAAACAATATATATCAAAATTCAAGCATGCAATTCAAACGTTCAATTCCGCAATTCAAACACTCAGTTCGGCAATTCCAATCTTCTGATTGGAAATTCAAACCCTAAATTTGGCAATTCCAACTGTCAGTTCTTCAATTCAAACCTTCAAAATTCAACCTTGCATGTCGACATTCGACAATTCAACTATTCAATTGAACTGAAGGTTTAAATAGCTAAATTGAATGTTTGAATTGCCGAATACGTGTTTGAATTTTGACACTAAAAACGCGCTATACCACCCAATAGGAACTCACAAGAACTCACAAGTAACCAGCTTCCAAATGGCTTGATAGCTCAGTGGTCAGGGTCTATGAATTCGAGTCCCATTGACTCCAAATTTTTTTTTTGGACATTACTAAACCACGAAACACCGAAGCAGCGAAACGAAACAAGAAAACACTATGTGTGATCCCACTATACATTGAATACTGACCAACAAAGGCTGGAGTTTGAGATTATTATATAGCAGACTGAACCAATCAGCATTGCCCAGGGGACACGCCTACAGCGTGCAGACTGATGTAAGCATTGCAGAGATGAAAAGAACTAATTACCATACGTACCAAGAGAAAATACATTTGCCAATACCTCAATCTTGTTTGAAACAGGTTGCCATAACAGGAAGAAAACAAATTAGTGATAATTAGAATAAATAACTGAGGGAAGGATAACCATCTTTCTAGGATCTCTCTTCTTTACCTCCCTTGTCGTTTTAGTCCTGTTTCGGGACTCCCTCTTACCCCGCCCTGAAAATGGGCCTGGGGCGGGAAAAAACGAGTCCTGCATTACTTCCAGGTGTATGCACGGAATGAGCCAGTCATATTGCATTAGATGCCAGGGTGGATAAGTAAATAATGGAAACATGGAATCTCCGACAAAAAAAAAACAGATATGAAAATTACTGTGTGATTTTCGGTGTCAGGAAAACGAGAAGAAAAACGGCTATTGCAGTGTTGTTAGAAAATTATTGCCGAATAAATGTAACGACTGAGAGAAGATCGCAATACATCTGTGCAAACGCTGAACGCTGGACTACATGCTAATCGCGGTTAAAATTGTTCCTTTATGTTGTAGATGTTAATGAATGCACTGCTTCTTCACCTGTGTGTCATGTAAATGCTACATGCAACAACACTCTTGGTTCCTACAGGTGCACTTGCAAACCCGGATATGCTGGGGACGGAAAAACTTGCAAAGGTAATTTAAAGTCCACCAGACACAGTACAAACAAGCCTTTTTGTAAAATGAGAAGGTAGTAGCTTTGCACGCAAATGTAGAGTAAGGGCTACAGTCAACGATTTTGAATATTACGTCTTTATAAAATAAACTACAATAAACTACAATAGCTAGCCGGGGTCAGATTCCAGCTAAATGTTTTGCTTCTTTTTTTGGCAGATATAAATGAATGCACTTCTTTCCAACCCGTCTGTTCCGTTAACGCTTTGTGCATCAATAATCCTGGTTCCTACAGCTGTTCTTGCAAGCCGGGATACTCTGGGAACGGAAAAACATGCAGAGGTAGCTTTGAAAACATAAAAAGTCAGTTTAAATATATCGTATCTTTTGAAAGCACTTGACGAAAACTATAATTCTACACTCAATGATAACGACATTACCATCTACTTAGAAAATTGAGTGCTCTAGGGAGCCAAGGTGTGAAGAAAAACCCACTGATAAAGAGGAGATCCAAGGAAGCCCCTACCCCCTCCCCCTAAAAGTGCTGTTCGGGTTAGCAAATTGAAAATCAAACATTTAAGCAGATCTGATGCAAATCGAGTTGCATTGCTCAGAAATTGATTTTGTCTGGACACAAATCAGAAAAAGGGGCGACGATTTGTCAGACGCAGATCGGACATATAATTTAAACGGCCGAAGTTAATTCCTTTTTTTTCATCCTGCGATCTCCCTTCACAGTTGCCGGATGCTCGACCAATTGGACCGCTCGGTCGGCGGTTTTATTATTTCTGTAATTTCTAAAAGGAAATACATTTTTGTTAACTAAATGTCGGTTTCTCAACTGCCGTTCACACTATCTTAGGCGGGGGCAGATGTAGTAGAGACTATTACTAGTTTAAAGACTGTGAGTGCTGGCTCGGCTAGAGTTAATCCTTTTTTCATCCTGCGACCTCCCTTCACAGTGAGAGACATTCGAATTTCTCCCATGTTGTCCTCCAGTTTACTCACACATAAAATTATATTTGAAATAAGCAAGAGTTGAGCAGCTAGCAGACCGAGAACAGTATGCGAGATCGGTAGCAGATAGATTTTTGCTGAAATATCGAGGCAGGAACTATATATATATATATATATATATATATATATATATATATATATATATATATATATATATATATATAGATATATGACTTCACAGCAGTTTAGGTTTCACGAGTAACCATCGTTTTAATGCCTTAAGCATTAAAATTTTAAAGCATTAAAACGATGGTAACTCGTGAAACCTAAACTTCTGTGAAGTCATAGTTAACGCTCCTCAATCGATTGAGTTGCTGAGCGGTCTACGAAATACGTTCTACTCAAAACAATATATATCAAAATTCAAGCATGCAATTCAAACGTTCAATTCCGCAATTCAAACACTCAGTTCGGCAATTCCAATCTTCTGATTGGAAATTCAAACCCTAAATTTGGCAATTCCAACTGTCAGTTCTTCAATTCAAACCTTCAAAATTCAACCTTGCATGTCGACATTCGACAATTCAAATATTCAATTGAACTGAAGGTTTAAATAGCTAAATTGAATGTTTGAATTGCCGAATACGTGTTTGAATTTTGACACTAAAAACGCGCTATACCACCCAATAGGAACTCACAAGAACTCACAAGTAACCAGCTTCCAAATGGCTTGATAGCTCAGTGGTCAGGGTCTATGAATTCGAGTCCCATTGACTCCAAATTTTTTTTTTGGACATTACTAAACCACGAAACACCGAAGCAGCGAAACGAAACAAGAAAACACTATGTGTGATCCCACTATACATTGAATACTGACCAACAAAGGCTGGAGTTTGAGATTATTATATAGCAGACTGAACCAATCAGCATTGCCCAGGGGACACGCCTACAGCGTGCAGACTGATGTAAGCATTGCAGAGATGAAAAGAACTAATTACCATACGTACCAAGAGAAAATACATTTGCCAATACCTCAATCTTGTTTGAAACAGGTTGCCATAACAGGAAGAAAACAAATTAGTGATAATTAGAATAAATAACTGAGGGAAGGATAACCATCTTTCTAGGATCTCTCTTCTTTACCTCCCTTGTCGTTTTAGTCCTGTTTCGGGACTCCCTCTTACCCCGCCCTGAAAATGGGCCTGGGGCGGGAAAAAACGAGTCCTGCATTACTTCCAGGTGTATGCACGGAATGAGCCAGTCATATTGCATTAGATGCCAGGGTGGATAAGTAAATAATGGAAACATGGAATCTCCGACAAAAAAAAAAACAGATATGAAAATTACTGTGTGATTTCGGTGTCAGGAAAACGAGAAGAAAAACGGCTATTGCAGTGTTGTTAGAAAATTATTGCCGAATAAATGTAACGACTGAGAGAAGATCGCAATACATCTGTGCAAACGCTGAACTGGTAAATATAGCATGGGATTTCACTAAGCAGCAAAACGCTCGGAGCCAAAATGTCATATTATTTACAGTAATTTATCTCAAACAATGAGTTTCAGAAGGAAAATGCTTTTAAGTAGCAGTTTTCAACGATTTAGTGGGGAGAAAATCATCTTCAACCTTATTAATTAATCTTCACGAACAAATTTTGACCAGATAAAAAAAATGCTGATAATTAACGTCCCGCGGTTAATCGATGTTTGACTGTGCACATGCATATCTATGTATACATTAGGAATATATGCGTTATCAACACAAACTTATATGTAAAGAAACTAATAATATACATCACAAAAATTATGCAATCTGATTGGCTGAGAGAAGTGCAGCTTTTCGGTAACACAGTGCAGAAAGGAGGTTATTGAATGCAAAAAAAGGTAATAAAGCAAGCATTCTGATTGGTCAAATGCGAGCCCTGGATGGCGCAAGTTGAATTGATAAATTGGCGGACAGATTTGGCGAGAATGCGAGAGTAGCAATGTTTTCATGAAACTTTTGAAGGGCTCGTGCAATTTTGGTCGTCTTTGAAAAAATTACTCGTGCTTATTTATTACAAATTGCACTTGAAATCATGTGATTACCTATACAAATAGTCCACGTTGTGATTCATTTTCGTTTAATATCTTACCTAACTTTATCAGGAATAAGACAATCAGAGCTTTAATATATAATTACTGTGCAACTCAAAGATATGTTCTCTAGATCAGTGTAATTGTTAAATTTTCAACCTCGGTTAGTGCTTTTCTCGTGCTCTGATTGGTTCACTCAATCTCGATTATCAGCTCATATACCTTAGTTTGATCTTATATGGTAAATGATTGCGCTAAGCGTTGCAAGACTAAAAGTTTTTGTTTTTTGGCCGGAAAGCGAATTTTCTTTCTGAATAAAGCAAAAGAAAAATGTTTTTGTGGAAAGTTTGGATCAATTCCGGTGTTTTGAAGTACACGAAAAGGTAATAAATGTTTTTGTGATAAGCCTGTGTCTGTCTGACAACAAGGTATTACATCGCATCTTCATCATTTTTTTTCGATTTCGCTCGGATTTTCTCGCTTTTCTCGCTCGTATTTTGTACTTTCTAAAACTTTTTGGAGTTTAAGGAATTTAATAAAACAATTATTCCATTCACGCTTGTTGGATAGGAGACTGGTTATAGTCAACTCGGCGCGCCTCGTTGGGTATTTACCATCTCATATCTCCTGGAATTATCCTATTACTTGATCGAGAGAAGTAATGAACAATAAACAAGATGTGGAGTTCCAGCAGGAGATTTATTAGTAATTGTTGAGCGATTCACATCCACGACACAAAACAGTACATTCGTAGGTTTCATACTTCTACTGTAACACACAGTGAGCCTCGTCAACAGCATACGATTTTTTTTTTCGCAATTTCATCAGCTGCTCTCGCAT
>CASBPP010000005.1:202500-210000 GCA_949126865.1 Montipora capitata | reverse complement strand
TTCTGCTAAGACTGAATAAAATATCATCTATTAAAAGTATACGACTTCAAAGTCCCTCTAAATAGTGTCATTCAAGCTCAAACAGCCCTACAACAATTGCACAATTGCAGGTCTCCGCCGCACAGTTTCCACTGTTAAGTCGTTGCCCATTCCAGGCTAAATGGCTCTTCAATACGGACAGCTCGTGTTACAAAGGTATCTTCTCTGGGAGAATAGACAAAGGAATCTTATTTTGTTGGTAATGAAAGGGCCACCAAAGGTGTTCTATCCCCAGACAATTTCGAGTCAAAAAATCACCAAGAAAGTGTCGTCTTGATCGAGTTAAGGCTGACACCAACTAAACCATACATTTTACTTATTGAATAGACCACTTTCATCAATGGCGACCTCCTTTACATTTTTTTGTATTTATGTTAATTAGACCTACCGCCCTCGTTTTGAAACAAAATTTGCTCGTCGTAGCGAGGCTATAGAAAGGCCTAGTAGCATTAAAACAAAAGAGTGTTTTTTTTTTCTGGCCGCCGTTATGAAAATGGTCTATAGAATACCTTGTATTCCTCCCATGAAGCATTGCTGTATGTAATGACATTTAGAAGAACATGCTTCATGTACGATAACAGACATGTCCAGAAATGCAAGTAATTGGATGCATTCGTATTTCAATAAGCGTCACGAAGTGACCCCTTGCTCATTTCCTTAACTTAAACATCACTCGTGTATTTGAATACAGACAATTGGCGTCACAAAGTGTCCCCCCAAATGCTGCTCCTCAAGTATGGATAAACTGCTGCATTGACTCTGACCTAACAAAGACGCTAATCTTTACTCTAATATTATCGTAAGAAATAGGCTGGAAATGCTTAGAAACGAGTTTCAACAATTTGGAGGATAAGTTCTATTCACAAAATTAATTTTACAGCACTGTTTCTTGTAAAATGCGTATCACGATGCATCTATTAAAGTGACGTAATTTATGACCATGGGAACAAAATTGCTAATTAAAAACACCCTATACTTAAAAATAAACTTGGTGAACCTTCTTTTTTTTTCACTTACACTTACCAGAAGTTAATAGAAAAACAAGAAATGAAAAAGCCAGCAAATCCTGGAGAACATTAAATATGGCCTGAGAGTAACGCCATAACCCACTTTGATGATGGATCAATTAAAAAGGAGCATAGCTACAGCAAGGATAAATAAACTAAAGCTACATGTAAGCGTATAAGGGTGGCCAGAAAAAAAACCTGCTTTAAAAAACCCCGTAGGGAAAAAGGGTACAGGAAATCTGGGACGGGCTAGGCACAACTCACGTCCCCCGCCAGGACTCTAAATAAATTACTCAAAAATTACAAAGCCAGCAAAAGCGAAAATCTAATTCTGAATAAACAATCGCCAGTGAAAACTGGAAAATGTAAAATAAAATTAAAAACGAACAACAGAAACAACTAAATTGATTAGCTGATTCGCACCTCCAACCAGCATGGATATCTAACAAAACACCTGCTATTTTCCAACAAGCCGGATTGGACGCCGTACCAGACTTCATACTGTGCGTGCCGTACTTAGAAACTTCCTTAACAAGTGGCTTAATATGCTTCTTAAATTCCACCCTTAAAGTGGTCATAGAAACGCGTACCTCAGATATTTTTGCATTATAGCTGGAAAGTGATAAGGGGTGCTAAGATAAAACTATTGGCAAAGTTAAAACATATATATTTGAAGCGGATTCACAGCCACCTTAAAATATTCTAATTGTGAAGGTGGCTATGAACCCGCTCCAAAGATTTTTTTCAAAAATTGCGTTCATAACTGCGAGGATCATAGCTTCACTTGATTTCATATCTGCAGTTCATGATATGATTCATTTCATATATCATTTCGTTCAATAATAAAGTGATTTTCACAATTATCGTCATAAGTATAATAATTTAGTTTGGAACGCCTCATCGATTGAAAAATGGTTTTATTTGCCACCCTTGTAGTTTTTATTGTCTCCTTTTTACAAAACACATTCAATTTGTTGTAAAGGCCTGCATTGAGATAAAGTGATTGTTTCGAGGTCACGCGCTTTAACCAGTTAGATCCTTGCTTGATAATATCCGTTCCATACTTGTGTGCTAAGTTACCTGGCCTTTGTATAAAACCAAGGCTGAAGTTGACCTTGTTGCGGTAAAGACCTCATTGGACTTATGCCAAACACAATGTTCAAATGTGAACTACTTTGCATTTACAAAAGAAAAGCGAAGGGATTCGCATTAGACCAAGTTCAGCTCCAGTCTTACTTTGAAAGTCTTATTTTGAAAGTTCTCAAATTGCACTCGCCAACGGGCTCGTGCAGTTTTGAGAACTTTTAAAATATCAAACATTCTCGTAAATCACGAAATGCACTCGCGTTAACTTAATACAATTTCCTATACTTATTCATTGGGACGATTTGCATCGATTGCGTGTCAACAGCTTTGAAGGTCGTTGGTCATAGAAATGTTTATGCACTAGCTATAGTTTATTGAAACCTTTAGATCGATTTCATGAAAGTCACTTCGAGAATAATTGGGGAATATTTTGACCTTCACACGAAGTTCTTTTCAGATCTTTTAAATTTCCTTTCGCGATCTGAAAGCTCACCCTTCTCTTGCAAGTCATTTTTTACCCCCTCCCTGTTCTTTCGGCTTATGCGCATGCAGGCAACTCTCCAAGGATCCTTCTAACTTTTCCTCACTAAAGGCCCTGGCAGACTGCTTCAACATCCGGTCGATGTTGTTGAACAACGATTTTGAAACCGTGTGCTTCCTCTCTCCCCCCCCCCCCCCCCCCCTTCCCCCTTAACATGTTGAATCGATGTTGAACCCTTTGCTCTTTGCAGCAGTTAACATCGCTCGCTTTGTTGAAGAAAATGTTGAAGGAGTTTGCCCAGGCCTTAACACTTACATCCATACAGGCATGCAAATTTATTCAAATTCATGAAACATATAAATTTGAAAAAGGGAGTTCCCAGGTTATCCCTTTATGAGAAAAACTATACATGCTGAGAAAAGAAGATTTTTGCATTATCTAAGGATTAATTTAAAAATAGCACTGGTCTAGTGTAATCACGTGTTTGCCTAACATCTCTGTTAAGAAATGTTTACTCAACGTTCTGTGGTTGTCGTTTCCGGTTCTCCAATAAAACGTTTCCAAAATAGGTTTGTTCGCAAGTACTCACTTCAACTAGTGCTCATTAAAATCAGAACTCTCAAAAAGAGAGCTCAATAAAACCAAAATAACATCCTTACATTCTGAGCATCTCTTCCAGCAATTTTCTTTCATATATTCCCTATTCTTCTTACACTGCCTACTTTCGGGCCAACCAGGGCATTCGTCAGGGTGTTTGTCGATGCAAGGAGCTATAAATGAAAGCAAAGTAGTACCCGTGATAATTTTAGGCCTCACCAACCTGTTTCCCTACCCCTAGTTTCAACTAGAAAAATAGCCCAAATAGCCTATCGCGCTAATATTGGAATCAAAGTATTGGAGAGCGGTGTTATTTTGATATTCTGTTCAGGGAACAGTTAGATGACGTAAAGTAAGAGGCATGGAGCTGTCGGGCATGCAGTCGTTGTAGAGCGATATTAAACGTTACGTCACCTATTGTCATTAATGGATGGGTCCAACCAGAGATCTACTGGCTGTGGAAACAAAGGATCCTTTTTTCTGTGGTTGGCAAAGTTTAAATGACGAAAGATTTGTTTGTAAATAGGGAAGTCTCCTATTTGTGGTATAAGTAGTTAATTATGCTACCTTGTGCATCTAAATTAAATTGATTTTCAGAAAAGAGTATGCGCCAATCAAAGAAAAATGTCGAAAAACAGATAAAGGAAACGAATCTAATACATAAATAAAGAAGAAAAAAAAAGACTCCAATTAAAATAGAACGAAAAATAGAATAAAATTTATATTTGGTGAAAAATGCTACCGAGTTATATCCGAAGTCCTTTCTATTTAAATGCCACTGCTACTTGGGCAAGAAACTTCATAGTAGAACGTTTCAAGTTTTTATGTACTTTTGGCCTCATTAGACTGAAGCACATCAGTCTCTTATAGATCAGACAAGAAACCAACCGTTAATGTTGGAAGTTCGTTTAATAATTAGTCATCCCTGAAAAATATGATCCCGGAATGTCGGATGATAATTAAGGACCAGTGTTTAACAATGTCTAAATTTACAACGAATGAATGGCTCGCAAGTTCTTAAGCCAACCCAAAATTTATCACCGAAATTTCGGAGGCAAAAAGCTGAAAATGATGAGATGAATAAAGTTTAACCAGTTCTTTGAACTTTGCGCACGGAGCACCATTCTTAAGAAAATATGTTAACCTATCGATACGAGAAATCTTGCTTTTATAGCAATGACATCATCGACCGTCCGTACTTACGTCCACCCGTCCATGTATGCCAATGTCACCAGTATCATGCTAGTTTACAGCATACATCTTTGATATTGGATATCCATGTTTTGATCAATTGACACCTGTCAAAACAAGCCATCCGCTGACCAGTATCACATGACCATATCGCGGGCTCAAGCCTAGAGCTCACCGAAGTCAGAAAGAGTCATGTAGCAGCTCTCTAACCCTAACCCTAACCGTAAGACTAAACAATTGAAACAATGACCTAGACTTAAAAACAATAGAAGCTGCTTACAATACCAAACAAAAGCAGCTTACGAGAGCTGCTACACTACTGGTCAGAAATAACACACAAACAGCGGTGACAAACATCAGATATAAACGCATCCTTTTTGAAGTTATCTTTTACTTGACGTTTCGTATGCTTCTGCATACATCTTCAGAAGTGACGGTTAATACAAAATTGGAGTTTAAATATACAGGATCACGAACTAATTAACTATTAACTTTTAAGTAACAATAGAGGTGACAAAAACTAATAAAGACACAGCTTTTTGCTGCTAACATATTCATTTAAGGTCGGCTTTAAATCTTTACATCAACAGTGTCTCTTTTATTTTACAGTGAGCGTCGGATCGCCCTTTTGCTAAACTTCAAAATGATCCCATTTTAAACTGTGACCAGTTGATGTAACATGGTCAGCAAGAGCCGACGTATGATGACCATTAATTAATGCTTTAAAATGTTCAGTTTTTCTGTCATGCAATCGTTTTTCAGTTTTTCCGATATAAAAATCATTGCAGTCCCAACAGGCAGCCCTGTATACAATCTTAGCTATTTGGCCACGGCTACGTCTTTATTAGTTTTTGTCACCTCTATTGTTACTTAATAATTAGTTAGTAATCCTGTATATTTAAACTCCAATTTTGTATTAACCGTCACTTCTGAAGACGTATGCAGAAGCATGCGAAACGTCAAGTAAAAGATAATTTCAAAAACGATGCGTTTATATCCGATGTTTGTCACCGCTGTTTGTGTGTTATATCTGGTCAAACTGAGATGGCCAAAGAAATAAAGTATTCACCGAGGTCAGCTGTTTCTTTGAAGTTGACCGCTGACCAGGTACTGGTTTCCGATTGGATTGCAGCCTCAACCCAGGTTAACTCACCTAAACATAAGCGAGGTTTCATTTTTCGCGCGCTTTCTGTGGCTCGACGCGGCTACACGGCAATACTACATAGACTATATATAGTTCTTGCACAGTCAACGCTTTTCGTTTTTTTTTTTCTGTATTTTTCGCTGGTTTCAATCCAGTTTGACATATCATATTATCTGTGGTCCACACTGGTGGCTACGCAGTTATTCAAGTCAAGCATCGGAGGGATATAAACTTAAAGCTGAGTGTTTATTTTTAATTTGCTTCGAGCTGCTTTTTTTGCATATCTTTAGAAGCTCTGATAAGGCAACATGATGTCTGGAGGACCTATGGGTAGAACAGAAACGAAAGGAGAGCGAAGGGGAACGACAACGACAAAACAGAATACCAGTAATAGCTCATACTTGGTGGAAGAAGTTACTCCACAAATTCTTTCCTTGGGCACTAAACCGTTTGTTATTTTTACGGATGCGTTTAATATTTAAAGTGGACGCGTATTTTTAAAAAGGTGGCTTAATCAGTTCTCCCTTTGTTATGGAATAAAAATCGAAGTTTTATTGTCAAGTGATATTAAATAACAATTATCTGTATTCTTTTGGACATAAAGAAAAAGCTGATTTGTTTGTTTGTTTTGCTCTAAAATGCGACCGAACAAGTGCTTTTTTAATCCGTTTGCCCAATTAGTTTTCGTTGCGCCTCGACAGTGACAACAAATTTTTTTGCTTATGTTATAAATGAACACGTAATCGCATGAGTTCTCGTAAAATTAGGGGCAAATCTCACTAGCTTGTGTTTTCAGAAATTTGTTTAAAGCACCTAAATGTTATTTTAGTGTTGGAGCGGATCTTGATGAAGTTCGTCCTTTCTTGGTTGCATTGCCGTATTTTGCCGATTCTTGATGCAAGCCAACCTGGCGTGTTTCAATAAAATGCATCAAAATGTGAATGATCAAGTTTTCAGAGATATAGTGGAATAAAGAACATCAGTAAAACCCTTCTTTGACCTTGAAGTGACAGATTTTTTTGTTTTTGCTTCTAATTTTATGGTGATTCCTATTCGCTGGCTATTGACACTAGTTGACTCTGGAGTGCGTGAGTGTCATGGAGGTCAGACGTGTCGTTTTGCTCTCCGTAATGTTATCGAATTTGCTGACCTTGGAGTGCTCAGTCATATTTAATTCTGCAAGAACTCCTCCTTTCAACACACAATGTGCACTTTTGGGGATTTTAAAGTTCCAGAATTATCGAATTTTGGTTCCAAGATCAAGATTGACTTCTTACTTGAATACAAGAGAAGCTACAAATACCACTGGAATTTGCATATTGCTCAGTCGCGGTTCACGACCTGCTAATGAGGTATTTGGTGTTGCTTTGTTCCCTTCATCAGTGAAACTTCAACGTATTGTTTTTCCAGTGCTGGTCAATAGAAGAGCCAAACGTTGCTGTTTGTATTATGCTAATGCGTCTGCAACATTCCGACCGCTGATTGGAGATATTCTTTTCAAGTTGAATTCAATTTACAATCTTGGGGAGTCTCATGTAAGCCCCAGAAGAAAGTTTTTCAACTGCACCATCTTGTATGGCCCAAATCGGGTGGCTACTTTCAATCCCTGCGAAGTTTATCTCGTCGGGATTCATCCGAATCCGGGACCGACCTGTTGGAGTGACTCGCTTCGCGCTTTATACCTGAACGCAAGAAGCCTAAAAGCTATTGTCAAGTCAGTAGACGACGCTAAAAAGTTTTGCAAAATAACCTTACTCCAGCGTCTTGTCTATGGTGGGGACTTCGATGTTGTTCTGATAACCGAAACATGGCTGAACGCCGCCATTTTTGACACCGAAATCCTTCCTGGCTACACCATCTATAGAAGGGTCAGAGGCGAGCGTGCTGGCGGAGTGTTGGTAGCTATCAAACGTGATATTCAGTCTGCCAGACGTAATGACCTTGAAAGGGAAAGC
>CASBPP010000005.1:195000-197500 GCA_949126865.1 Montipora capitata | reverse complement strand
GTTCAAAGATCCACTAAAACGCCATTCCCGTTGCATAACTTTCGACGCCATTGCCAGTTAAGTTTATCATTCTACTTTGTCCACCAGAGAAATCTACGCATTTCCACTACCCTCTCTATCCTAAGAAAATACGAGCATAAGGCTCTATGCACAAAGATACCACTCAGCAGGGGAGTGACAGGGAAGACTTTTACCGACACGGAAAAAGAAAAAAACACTAGACCCTCCGTGAGGGTACACTGGATTGCCTGTGGTACGTGCAGCGTTCCAGGCGATTTTTTTCAAGTTGGGGGGTCATTAAGACCATTTATTATGTGGCTTGTGTTTGTTGCCGAAATAACGCGCGCTCTGATTGTGACTGAGTTGTAGGGCATTATTCTCCCGTAATGCCTACGGGCCGATTACGGGCTTGCAAAAACAAAGCAAAAGGTAATTAAAAAACCATATAATAAACTACTTACTAACCGAGCTAGCTCGAGCCGTACTGGGGAATATTGACCCTGGGGCGTTTTTGTACGTACCTCGCTGCGCTCGATCCGTACTGCCACGACCTCGGGCCAATATTCCCCAGTACGGCCCTCGCGCTCGTTAGTAAGAAGTTATTAAGGGGTCACCCAGAAGTCTTACCAGCAGAGGCCCTTCTGCTCACAGGTCCTCACAAGTTCGTACGACGAAACAGATCCTTTTCTGAGGTTAAAAACCTGGCTACCGGCCTATTACAACTTTCCCAACTGCGAGAAAACCGCGGTAAATCAGCCATCGCCAAAAAATTTTTTTTTCTCTCAAAATATATTTAAAGTTAGGGGGAAAAAATACTTCATTTTAAAGCTAAGAAAATAAGCTTTCCAACAGCATATAACTTATTTACAGACAACTGAAACATTTTATAAAAGCGAGAGTTGAACGAAAAAAATTAACAAAAATAACAGTAAAATATGTTTTCCAGGCAACATTTGGTCATTTTAGCGTTAATTACGAATTTTTGGATGCAAAACTAATATTTTCTGCAATTTATCTGCTTTCTTGGACATAAATTCGACCGAAAACTGATGAGGCACGAATATTTTTAGATTTTTAGTAATAATCGGATTAGCGATCAACGCGTAATGTGATAATGCGATAGAAGTGTCAAATTTTCGACCCGTTGCTAACGGCAACGGAAGCGATCGCATTACGAATAATTAACCTCTGTTTGCCAAAAACCACCCAAATAACCGATTTTTCGACGGAAAATTCATCCCAGAGAATAAAACTATTCACTGGACATGCAATAAAGGTAAATATGTTCGAGCGAAAGCGAAAACAAGCGAATATTTTGAGGGAAAACACAATTATGTGAGATCAAAGGAACATGTGGTGAAGACACGCAATTGCATCGCTACGAAAATCTTACCTTTTCAGCGATTTTAACGCTTGAAATCTCATCCAATCCACCTGGTCTAGTCTTTGAATTCACTATTATCGCTGCCCTACGAATCTTCAGTGTTCTACATAACAGCACACTTGGTATAAGACGGCTCGACGGGCGACAGATTGTTGTCGAAGTCCATTACTCGTCGCTTTTAAGATTCCACCGCCTGTCTTGTTCAGTATCCAATTGAGCTTCATAATAGGCTCGATTTCCGCCGCTCACTCGAGTTCGGGTATCCTCCCCGAGAAGAGACGGCTGGACGCGTGAGCGATAGATTGTGTCTGTGACGTAAATTCAAAATATAATTTATGCGAAGTTAATAGTTGCGGGGAAATAGCATTAGACATCCCAAAAACACTGATTTTAAGAAAACAGAAATTACATAACAATGCTTAAAACGTCTGTGCGAAGTTTCCAGATGACACGAGCTTGAGTTTGTGGTTAAATGATCGATGTGAGTTTGAATTCAACCGGCGAATCATCAACGAAATCTTCGGCTGCTTTAGCTCTCAGTCGACCTCATCGGCCCCCTCGTTTTGCCAGCAATAAATTCAGCAGTACTTTCAATTGATCTTGAGGAATTTTACTTGCTCTTACATTAGCGAAGTATGAGGAGAAAATTGCAATAGCAATGGATTTGAAAACCGTATTTTGACCTTGGCGCCAACTGGAAAATCAGTGAAGTTTGCGAACTCAGGCGGTAGAAAACGACACAATTCCCATTCTTCAGCTTCTCGAACACTTTTCGTTGTCGCAATCTTGGATGTTTCCTATCTTAAAGCACTGTAAACCTCGAACAGGCCGGGTCAAAGAATACCTTCGCAGCCAAAACATATAATTTATGCCAGACGGATTTGTGCAGGCGAGTTTCTGATTGGCGGAGATTAACAATGGCTCACCTCACGCGTCCAGCCGAGATTTCGGGAGTGAGCGCTGGCTTATTTCCCGAAACAGCGGCTGTACGCCATTGCCGGTTAAGTTAATCGTTCTACTGTGTCCACCAGAGAAATCTACGCATTTCCCACTACCCTCTCGATCCTAAGAAAATACGCGCAGAGGGCTCTATGCACAAAGACACCACTTAGCAGG